>ML827601.1:71859-88862 GCA_009831015.1 Picea engelmannii | reverse complement strand
ACATGATGAATGGGTCTCAAAAACCAAGGCCATGTTAGGTACCCATTATACTATTCATCTAAGAGTGAAATAATGAAAAAATGTAGGAAAGAGGGAAAACCTCACAGGAAAACCCCCGTCAAAGTACAATGCATAAAAAATGAGTAAGGAACAAAAGTAGTTGCTAAGAAACTGTTTCCTTCACTCTAATATGATCACGTAGGAAGTGGAACTTCTTCTTAGCAAATATCTTGGTGAAGATGTCTGAAATCTATTTGGTGGATGCATAGTACTGCAAATCTATGATCATGTCATGTACCAACTCTCTAATGTAATTCATATGGATATCAATGTGTTTGGTCCATTTTCATTGCACTGGGTCTCTACAGAACTTGAGAGTACTCTGATTATCCCACCAAATGAAAATTAGATGGTGAAACTGGATGTCGAGCTCAGTGAAGAAGTTCTGAAGCCAAAGTTTCTAAATAGTGACATTGACTGCTTTTCTATACTTGGCCTTTGTTGACAATAGAGAAATAGTAGAGTGTTTGTTTCTTGACCAACATATGGGATTGAAACCGAAACTAGGCACATAGCCAAAAGTGGACTTGTGATATGTGTTATCACCATCCCTATCATAATTAGTTAATCCCATGAGATATAATGAAAAAACTACTACATAGTGGATCCCATAACATGTGGTGCCATGAACATATCTAAGGATGTTTTTGGAAACCTTCTAGTGTAGCTCATGTGACTCCTACATGTACCCGGAAACTGCCCCTACTTCATATGAGATGTCCTATCAGGTGTGGGTGAGATAAAGAATGTTACCCACAAGCTAGTGATACAAGGTGTTATCCAACACTAGTGTATCCCTTCCATCCTCAATATGTACCCTAGATAGAAAGGGTGTGGATGCTAACTTGCAGTCCGTCATGTGGAATCTAGCCAAGATATCCCGAGAATACTTCTAAGATAACCTGATGAATAAATCATCCTGATTAATCTCGAGACCAAGGAAAAATGTGCACTGGAACCATGTCCATCATAGAGAACCTGTCGTGCAGAAGCTCTTTGACCACAACAATTTTTGAGGCCAAAATTCCTATGATCAGGAGGTCATCAAAATAGAGAAATAGGATCAATAAGGAGTCTAAGGCCCTCAACATGTAGACATTCAGATCTGATTTGCATATGACAAAGTCCTAAGAGAGAGAGTAGACATCCATATTCACATACCATGCTCTAGGTTCCTACATGAGATGATAGAGGAACTTATTAAGTTGGAATACTATGGAAGCATTCTGAATGAACCCATGTGGTTGCTCCATGTAAATATCCTTTGAGAGATCCCCATGAAGAGAATAATTCTTCACATCCATTTGGTAAAATTCCTACCCCCCGGTTGCTACAATGGAAAGGGCCAATCAGACAAAGTCCATCTTTTCTACTGGAGCAAAGGACTCATCATAGTCTATCCCATGGATATGTTGAAAACATTTGGAAACTATTATTTTCGTATACCTTCTCACATGTTCGTCTTCTACCTTCTTGGTCCTATAGAAACATATGCATCTGATAAGATTCCTTTCGGAAGGAAGTGGAACTAGATACCGAGTTTGTTTCTTGATGACATATTTGTACTCTTCCTGCATAACGACTTCCTAGAAGGGATTCCCTATAACCTTTTCATAGGTCTACAGGTCTGAAGCTAGAACCATATAGCAATGTATGGGAATCACCAATTTGTTACTTGTGAGTGCATGATGAGTGTTGTCACTGAAAAGTTGTCCGCAACATTACACAAAAATGGTTAAAGAAACACATCAATGCCAACACCAAAATGCATTCAAAAGGAAAAAAACTATACAATTGGGTCAAAAATTCAAATGCGCAGATTCACTAAAGGAAGTGCATGCATAGTGTGAAGTATGCGCAGGCCAAAATAACCCTCAACATGCAAAATGCACGACTGTGTATGAGAAAAGTCACACACTTCTATGAACAACATATTTATGGATCTTTTCGACCCCTCAACCACTTTAGGTTCGACCCCCAACACAATTTCACACTCACATCTAAGAAAAATCTAGCTTTGGGGTTGGTCAAGGGATAGAGGGTGCCCTAAAAGGCCCCTCGTTCACAATATGAATCAATTACATTTTTCCATGTATGAATGCTATAAATAAGATCCATGGGTGTGCTAAGAAACCAAGACATTCATAGTATTATTATGCTGAAAGAATTCTTCCTTGGGAATCCTCTTTTCTCTTGGAAGCCTTCAAGCACCATTGTAATAGGCCATTCCACTCACCTCTTGAGGGAATATGCATTGTTTTTCTTCACCATTTTCCATTTATTCCATTGTATGAAGATATCTCAATTAGGGAACTTAAGATCCCTCCCAAGGAGGAAGAGGGGACTCATAAGTCCTTATTTTTCTCTATGGTGTTTTTCCTACTAATCTATTGATCCATTGGTAGCATTATGTTGGTCATTGTTTGATTTTCATGGTTCTAAGTTCCTCACGCTTTCTAACATTTATTTCTTATTTGTTTTGGTTTATTTATTTGTTTTCATATGTGTTTGGCTTATCTAACCCACTCACAAAGCTTATGTCTTGTTTAGCAGGCTCATCTAGACATGCAATTTTTGTTGTTTTTCTCACCCAAGTGACAAAACCAACACAACAAAGTGGCAACCATACTGGGGATCGATATCAAATTCCTCCATATTTTAGCTTAGAGAGAACTTCATTTTGATTGTTTTGTCTTGCAAGTACCAAAATCGGCCTAGCCTAACCTGCCAAAGTCAAAATTTAGAGCCGAGGAAGGAGTATTTCACTTGGAAATTTCTCCCCCGACGCGTGACAGGAAGTTCACGGATGTTCCTACCCACATACATGCACTTTGCGCATTGTGCATGAAACAAGCTTCATTACACTGTGCATTATGTGCCCTCTGTGCATCTGTCAGAATTGTAACCCACACATATGTCCAATTTTTCAAATTGTAAGGGTTTTTCTGAATGGTTTGAAGGCTCGTAGTATTCATATTTTTATTTTCATGCACTTTGTAAGGAAACTACACTCCACTTAGAGTCCTTTCCCATATGAAAGGTTAGATAACATAGGCACTTAGGGGGTAAAAAGAACCAATATCCTCCTCTTTTCCTTTGTTTCCACATGGATGGATTATTTTTCTTGTAAAATTTTAAGTTGAGGTTATTCATTTCATACATAAATCACTTAAATTGGGACTAGAAGTTAACTTTGACCTTCAAGTATGCTCTTCCCTCACAACCTAGTGTGATCTTGGGAATCATAAAGGTGGTTAAAGGGACATTTCATCTACCTTAACAAAAATATTGAGGACATGACAAAGCCCCCCTAGGGTTCCTCTCAGTTTTTTGAAATCATCTTAAAGTTTTGTAAGGGTCCTTACATGCCCATGTGTTGCAAACTTAGGATAGTTTCTTAAAAATTCTTTCTTAGTTTAGATCACTCTATAGGGAAGTTTAAACATCAAAGTAACGGGCCCATACATGCCCACATGTTTGCAATCTAGAACAATTTTCAAGAGATTTCTTAGTGTAAACAACATTTAGGGAGTTTAAAGGATTTATAAAGGACCCATATGTCAACATTGTTATTTCTTTAGGGCTTTAAATATTCCACAAGTTTGTACCAAAGAAACATAGTAATATAGGTAAATAAGATTTGTAAGGACCACATGAAGTCCACATGTTGCAATCTCACACTTAACTTATTAAAATCTTGGCACACTTGTTCACTTGCTTGCATGCAAAGCCACTCCTCTCACACATAATTTCTATCTTGAAATAATGGAGGTTGAAGTAGGTTTTCTCCAAAGGAATTACGAAATATCCGACTACTTCTTTGGAAATTATCCACATCCATTTAATTCAAACGAGATTGGTCCACACCCACAATCTCTCAGCCCACCACATCTAAAAGTTTCTAACCAACACACTACATTTTCCTCCACAGGAGGTGCCAAAATAATGTTTTAGTCTAGGTAGGATCTCGGGGGTATGCATCCAAATAACCCCCCATTATCTGCTTCTCACATTTTCAAATAATAGAAGTTGAGAAATAAGGAACTTTCAAATCCTCCAAGTTAAATGTTCCTACACCATAAGGCAAGGAGATAATTGTGAAGGGTCGAAGGCCGAGGTCCGATTGTTCACCGCATCCCTCCTTGAGTCACCCAACTCTTGGAAGGGCATCCAGTCCATGACCCATTTCTGAGGTCAAAAATCTAAATGTCGCACTTTGATCGAGGTACCTAGTGGAAAAAACTTATTATATCTACCCAGGTGGCGATTGTGAGCTACAATCGCACCTTGATCATATTTTTTATGGCTATTGGGAAATTCTGCTAGCTCTTTCAAGATATGCACCCTCTACCCCTCATTATAAATGATTACTTCAACCTTCACTAGTTCCTCTTCGAGTGGCTTCAGACCCCACTGTTGAGTGATATTGGAAGGCCCAATGTTGATTGAGAGGAAGGATGATACATCTTTTAGAACACGAGCATTTTTTTTGATTGTTCCCTCATGCAGAAAAAATCCACTTATCCACATGCTTGATTATTTTACAATTGATTTATGTATGATGCTCATTTGATTACATGCAATTGTGAGTTATATTATCTTGTGAAGGTTCAAAATTATACAAAAGTTCTTGCTAATTTATTTCTCTCTTGACACCATTTTCACACATTCACTTTGCTAGTCGTAGACCATAGGGGACCCACAAAATCTTCATTGTTCCACACGCTTGAAGAATCTCCCTCCTGTTCTAGGAGGAGTCCCTAGTCTTGCTAACTCATTGGCTCAACCATCTCAAACCCCTGTGAGTGATACTATTTTGGGATCATATTTTATTGGTTCCACTTTGCTTGGGTCCAATTCCCAAGGCCATCCATCCACTATTTCTCCTTCACAAGGAGACGAGGGTCAAACTTCTTCTCAAGGGAGAAGTACAACCCCACCAAATCTCTCGCAAGGAATGGGTCCACTACCTTCTCACACAATGGATGGAACTAATCCTCCGCCAAATCTCCCTATGCCATAATTGGCATCACTCAACATTCTTGATTTGACCAAACTCACAAATTCTCCCATTTTACATGACCCCACATGGACCAATATGCCTACCAAACTACCTTTAGATATCCCAAAATTTGAAGGAAAACCGGGGGAAGGTCCTGCCAACCATGTTATGAAATTCCACTTTTGATGTTGTTCAAAGAACATCATGGATTATTCCATCCACTTGAGGTTATTTCAAATAACTCTCATGGGTCCATCAACCAAATGGTATGTGGATGAAAAATCAGGGTCCTATGTGACCTTTGAATCATTGGCCAAGGCCTTTTTGTCCTTTTTCCAACTACTAGTTCATCACGATAATGGCTTGGAACTTCTCTTAGAGTTCAAACAAACCAATTCTATCCATATATATGACCACATCCATGAATGGCGTCAACGACGTAGCTTGTGTAAAGTGGAAACCACCAAACAACAATGTCTCAATTGGTTTCTCAAATCACTTGTCTATTGCCAAGGATGTAGCATCCACTTTTCCTCAGTTAGAAGAGGATGCCATCAACAAGGCTCAACAGTTTGACCTCATCTATGCTTAGTTAGGTTACTTATACACAGTATTTCTTGATGCACCTAGACCCATACCATTTGGCTAGGACAAACCTGGGATGTCACACGCTGCAGATGGGTTGATTGGTTCTATGAACCATATCAACCCTTACGAGCACCCGTCACCTGCTTATGGTGCACATCAATATCCACAACCATATGGAGAACATTGTATTACCCTCCTCCCACTCACCAACAGCCATATCCTGTTTCTCCCCCTCCACCATTGGGTGGACCCTCACCGATACCCATGATGCATCTGACCTCTCAACCAAGAACAAGTTCACCTTCTACCTCCACATACAACCTTAGCACTAGCGGAAGTGCCTCAACTTCCTACATGCCATATGGATCATCTCCACAAAACAATCCATATTTTCCATTCCCTAGTCCTCCACAATTGGTTGATCCTTCACCAGGACAACCATAGGCTGATGTTAACTTTGTTCAACCCTCTCCCATTCAACAACTTCAAAATTTTGAACAATTTAATATGGAAAATACGATGCATCTGCCAAATAATGCAAGAATAAAGGGAAAAACCGAAACAATAACAACCTAGGACCAAGAGGAAATAACCCCCAACAAAACCCTCCCCCTGGGGGAAACCAGAATCAAGGAAAACAAAACCCCCAAGGGGGCAACAATAACAATCAACCTCGACAAGAGAGGAAAAATAACCTTCAGATGAACTTCCCTTGCACTCTATGTGGTGAGTATGGACATTATACTCATCATTGCCCCCAAATTTCTGACTTCAAATGGATGAAAGATCCCATGAATGCGCAACATAATCCAATGCCTCCTTCCCCTCAGTAGGCCCCTCAACAGTACTTGCAACAACCACCCTCGACCATTTTGCAAAACCCCATTCCACACCAAGGTTTGATGAATACGCAATAGGAGGTACACCCTGCCCCACCCCAAATGGGGTAGTATCAAAACCCAAGTCCCAATCAACCTAAAAATCCATTCGATCGCAATATCCTCCTTACCAGTGAAGAAGAGATTCTTCTGCAAACACGCAGTCGAAAATACGGTGTTCCCCATGAATCTACCCCCACCACTTCATAAGCGGCTCCATATACAATCGAAAAACCATTGATGATTCCATGCCCTAACACTGAACCAAACCCTCGTATACCTTGTATGTCGTTACGATGGAACGTACATAACCCTCATGCTAGTTGGGAATCCTATAACTATAGTCTGGTCAATGACTTAGCATAGTATCCTGCAACCATATCTATATTGGAGGTCCTCCAAACTTGTCCAAATCAGTTGAAATCCTTTCTTTCTACCTTGGGGGAAGCCAACCTAGTAGATACTAGAATCATCACGTTTGATCTAGATAGCGGAGAACCACGCCTCCCCGCCCTGGTATCTTTTAAGATACCAGTCAAGATTCGAAACATCACAGTTCATCGGTGTATCATCGATGAAGGTGCATTCACATGCATCATGTAAAAAGTAGTATGTAAAAATCTTGGCTCACCTAAGCTAGTACCATCTTCCATCACCTTGATAGCTTACGACGATCGACCATCATCCCCTGAGGGGATCTTTCAAAATGTCCCTGTAGAACTTGGGGGAAAACCATCCTCATTGACATTTAAGTTATCGATGCCCCACTTGATTACAACATCTTGCTTGGACGTAGCTACATGTATGCTATGAAGTTGGTAGCCTCTTCTATGTTTTGATCGATGATGTTCCCCCACAATGGGAAAATCATCACCATCGACCAACTTACACATTATGAGCCTAACCATTCTGACAACATTGATAAGATTCTCCCCCTTGTCTGCACTAGCTCCGATGCGTTTTTAGTCATTGACATGGATCCTAGAATTTTCAAAGACCCATCCTTGCTGGGGGCATATAATGGAGCACCACCTCTCCTACATCCTTCAACGCAAGTGTGTGTAGTATCTTCTAATGGAACATATATCAGAGACACTACTCCTCCCACTGAGGCCCCTCCCCACATCGAAGTTCCACCACTTGGAGAACTATTACCGCAGAAATCCATGAGAACCCCACTACACCACTTATCCCAGATTCCCCCCCCCCCCTTCAAGGGAAAATCCTGGTTTGAGAGATAGTCCCCCAATCCATTACCCAAATTCCCTTTTTCCACCCCCCACCTAGAGTCTAAGAATTCCAGGTAGCTACGACCCTTACCCTTCCTAACATGGTGCTTTCCATCCCTATATGGTATCTTCATCCACCCATGATGGTTCCTCAACCATCTCTCCCTCCTCAGACAAAGGGAATACTAATGCAGATCCTAGTATAGGCTCCTGCCACACCACCCTCAACCCCAAATGTTGGCACCACTTCCACTGTTGTAGGTAGGTGAAAGAAGAAAGAGCCCACAACTCCACTTCCTCTCCAAGTTCAACCTCCTTGCGCACTAGGCAAAAGAGACATACACCCCACTAATATATTTCCTACTCTTCCTGAGTTATGCAATCTGATCTAACTCCCTAGACTAACCACATTGCTTGCCACTCCACCAAGTACATCCACTGCTACTATGAATTCCTCCACCACAAGAAATAAAAGGTTGCGAACCAAATTCGCTTATGCCATCTATTCAAAATATGGCCACTACACTCATCATTGCCCAACCCTACCTCAGTTTCACCAGATGTTAGCTGCAGTATGCTAAACACCTCAGCCAGATCCCTCTTGCAACTCCCTACTATGACTCACACTACTTATATTCAATATCTTTCGTCATCAGTCCCCAAGAAAACATGGTACCCTCCACAATATCAAAACTTTCAATTTATGTCTAGCGGTCCCTTGCACCTTGTACACAATATCCCATCTACGTCCTCACCACTTGAGGAAAATAATGCTTACCCATTGACCATTCCCTTGGTCACCTCCCAAGATCCACTATATTCTCACATTTTTCACTGCAACAAAGATATCTTGGAGGAACTCACTACCCCCAATTGCCCATGGAATGCGCTCCATCATCGAGCACTTTTTATTTCACAGGAGGCATTTCACCCTCCTATCTAAGCCTCCGTATGTGTAATCAAAACCAAGGATTTTATTCCTTCGGGGCATATAGACTGGTTCAACAAGCCCATCCCTACCTTAGATTCTTTTGAAGAAGGAAACATGGCCAACATATCCCCCACCGTCAAAATTGACATTTCCATTAAACCGAGAATCATAGAAGAAATCACCATTAGCGTCGCATGATCCCCTAAAGAACTCAGTGATTACAAAGCTCTCTTTTAGGAATACCAGGATATTTTTTCCTGGTCATATAAGTAGATACCTGACCTTGATCCTTCTATAGTCAAACATCAAATCGACACATGGCGATATGTTGCCCCAGTTCATCAAAAACAATGCCCCCTTCACCTATCCAAAGTTGCATCTATCAAAGATGAAATTGACAAGTTACGTGCTACCGGGTTCATCTACCCCATTGCGTACACTTCATGGGTCTCCAACCCTGTCCCCGTTAACAAGAAATAGGGAACTATTCATGTTTGCACAAACTTTCATGATCTCAACCACGCTTCTCCCAAAGACAACTTCCCAACCACTTTCATCGGCCAAATCATCAATGACTGTGTCGACCACGAGGCAATGTCCTTTATGGATGGGTTCTCCATCTACAATCAAATCCAAATCCATCTAGCAGATTAGTATAAAACTGCTTTTACTACCCCTTGGGGTACCTTTGCTTATCGCGTCATGCTGTTTGGACTCAAGAACGCAGGTGCTACATTCCAACGGGCCATGACCTATGTTTTCTAGGAACTTTATCGTATCATCCTTGCTTATTTAGATGACCTCACTGCTAGATCCAAAAAGTGAACTCAACATTTAGATGACGTACACATCATTTTCCAACGATGTCACCAATATAATATCTGCTTGAACCCCCTCAAGTGCATATTTTGCATCATGAATGGATGCCTCCTTGGGTTCATTGTCTCCCAACATGGCATCATGATGGACCCCCTCAAGGTCCAATCTATCACAAAATCACCCCACCTAGGAATTTACACCAACTGCAAAGCCTACAAGGAAAAACCAACTTTCTATGTCACTTTGTCCTTGACTACTCCACTCGCACACATATTTTTATCTGACTACTGTGACATGATATCTCAATTCGATGGGATGAACATACTCAAACAACTTTTGATGATTTTAAAGATGCCTTATCCAATTCCCCTTTGATTATTCCCCTAAACTATGATTGCGATTACATCCTCTACTTGTCAGCCTTAGGCATCTTAGTAGCAGGAGCCCTTGTCCAATTAGGGGATGATGGGTGTGAACATGTCATTTACTACATTAGTAAAAACCTTTCATGGCCATCCTTGAAGTATAATCATGATGAGAAACTCGCCTTAGTAGTTGTCTTCGCAGTCCAAAAATTACGCCATTGCATTCTACTTCGAACTACGAAGGTCATCATAGATTCCAACCCCGTGCAGTACTTTCTCAGTCGACAATATATTAATGGAAAATTTTCCCGATGGATCGTCATCCTCTAGGAATACGATCTAGATTTATATACTCCCAAAAGAAAGAAAGATATAGTCCTAGCCGAACTCATTACGGATTTTCCCTCAGACGCTAAAGCTTCCCCCATCAATGAGGATTTCCTTGATGAACACCTCTTATTTTCCCCCTTTGATGACACCTCATATGACGACCTCCTCGTCTACCTTCGCAAACAAAAGTTTGGATCTCATCTCTCTTGAGATGATCATCGATTCATTCGCCATGAGGCCCCTTGATATCTTCTCATTGGATACATCCTCTATAACTACGGGGTCGACACTATTCTTTGCCGATGTCTGACCATCGATGAAGCTGACAGAGTCTTGAAGTATTTCCACATTGACTCTTGCGGTGGTCACCTATCGAGTATGTCCACCACAAAAAAAATCATTTGAGCAGGGTAATTATGGCCCACATTGTTTCATGATTGCATCCACGTTGTCAAGTGATGCAACAAATTCCATCTTTATGCAAACAAAGCATGAGTGCCACCAGCTCTTCTACATCCAATCATCATAGCTAAATCCTTCTATAAATGGGGCATAGACTTCATGACTTTCCTTCCTCCATCCAGTAATGGAAACAAGTACATTGTCATGATAGTAGATTAATTTACCAAATGGTTCAAAGCCATGCCCACATTTAACAACACCGCTAACACAAGAATGCGGTTTTTCTTCAACCACATCATTACTCGATTCAGATTCCCACTATAGTTAATGTCTGATCATGGTAAGAACTTTGAGAACTATATCTTTGCAAAACTCTCCTCAAAGTTAGTCTTCTCCCATGAGTTTTCCTCCCCATATTACCCTCAGTCCAATAGACAGGTCAAGGACATCAACAAATTCCTCGAAACCATGGTACAACTTACCGTCAACAAACATAAGACCAAATGGCATCATATGTAGTTTTCTGCATTATGGGCTTATCGTATGACAATCAAAACAACCACCAGTTTTACATCGTCCCACCCTCCCCATTGAGTGATAAATCCCCACGTTACGCACTACTATCGAGATATTACCTGAAACTGATCCAATGGATAAGTGCCTGTTGACCTTAGAGTCACTTGATGAAGATCTTCGATCTTCATTACAAAACAATGAGGTAGCTAAAAAATGGTCCAAAGCCACCTTCGACCGCCATGTCAACCTTCTCTCATTTAACAAAGGTGATCTCGTGTTAGCATATGAGATCGCCCACGATACTCTCGGCCATGGGAAATTTGAGTCATTATGGAATGGACCCTACATCATCTAACACTACCTCACTAAAGGTGCATACATCCTTGCCTCTCGAGAGGGCTACCCTATCAAAGAAACCATCAACGAGTTGTATTTAAAGAAGTTTTTCTCTTAAGCATAGCCCCCCTGCCTTATGTTTTTATTTGTACACATTTGTAGATTTTTTATTCTTCCTTTCCACCACCACTCCGCATGTCTGATCTATCATTTTGTTTATTGATAGATAAATCATCCATCATCCTACCACATCGGTTACGCTAATGGTGCCAGCCACTAGACCTAGAATCTTGCTTCGACCGTTTGGGCCCTCTATACTCCCTCACATGTCCTGATCCACTCCAGTGGCATATGTTTGGGCTTGGCCACCAACAACCAAGTTAAATACAATGCCATCATTGGTCATCTCATCGAGGCCAGTCACCGCCACATTCATCACCTTAGCATTCTACTAGATTCCTAGCTTGTCGTCTTGCATCTCAACAATGTATATCATGTTCACAATCCTTACCTCTTTCACAAATACCTGCAAGTTAGACTCCTATCTCACAACTTTGATTCAATCACATTTACACATATTCCAAGACAACTTAATCAAGTAGCATATCAGATGGCTAACATAGTATTAGATTGGAATTTTTCACATTAAACATCATTTTATACATAAGCATCATACTTTTGTCACAACACATTGAACATACATCATAACATAGAAACATAACACTGAAAGACATTCATGATCCAAAATATATCCATATATATATATATATATATATATATCATCAAAAGGTCCTCTGTGTTTACAAAAAATACATATACAAATTGCCCGTAGGCTAGTGAATCCCCCCACCCCTATGAGTACAAAAATGGGTATCAAATACCCTATAAAAAAATGGGCTCCCAAGCCCATACATACAACAACCGACACTCAAGGTGCCCCCAAAGTTCCCCCCCTAGGTCCTCTATTAGTTGGAGGTGCCTCACTAGCTGGGGGCCCTCTAGGTCCAGGGGGAAGCTGACCAATCATCGTTTCCCCCGCTACTGCTTCTCGATGGATCAAGGTCCGCCACTCTACCAATATGCCCACGCACTTGTCTAGGACCTCCTCATCTTGGACATGGGCCCACATGACCTCAAGAACGCCCTGTAAAACCCACTCGAAGCATCGACATAACTCCTCCAACATCACTTCGGACTCTGCCTGTGACTCTCTCGCTAGTCCAACAACAATGTCATCTCGTCGCCGCCTATGTCCCACCCTCGACTCTATAGGCATTGGTCACACTGGCCCTCGACGAGTCATCTCCCCAACCACCTCCGTCTCTCGACCTTGTGGTCCCACATTTGCAAAACAACACTAGAGATAATTTCAACATCCATATATAAATATATAATCATTGCTATCTATCGAAATAAAAAAAAACATTAAACCATAATAAAAAAACATACCTCGTTGATCTCAGTCCTCCCTAGGAGGTAGCATCATGTCTGGGTCATGACAGTAGTCCATACCCATGTATGGATACCTCAGAATCACCTATGGTATCTGTCACCACAATCTATATACTGTGGCCGTGAAATAATGGCCACCCTCCCTGCCTCCATGTCGGGCCAACACATGGGCCGACTACATCAGTTATGACTCTCATTGCCCTGTGGGTTCAAGAAAAATCCTTGGGTGCAACTGAGGCATCCTCTTAAGAAACTAGGCCACCAGAATGGACCCGAAAGTGAAGTCACCGAAGTCGGCTCACCGACACCAGTTCACCTATCCCATCACCTTGGTGTGAAGAAGCACACCCCATGAAAACAGATCCCCATCTAGGACCCGCTCCACTATCCTCATCTGACCACCAGTGATCCGTTGAGTCCTCAAGGATCTGTAGATCCTCACCACCATAGCGAAGATGCACGCCATCAAGAGGTTTTCAATAGCCTCAATCCGAATGATTGACCCTGACATAGGGTTCGACGCAGTACAAGGCGAGCTGCCAAGTCACCCATTCAATCCTCCCCTAATAGTTGGGGATCGATAGGAAGGGCCATCCCACAGAATGGGAGCCTCGTCAGGAAATACACATACTCAGTGGACAAGAATATCATCTGCTGACCTTTAACAAGGAAGCACTACAGATCAGTGCTCCACATCTCGATCAGATACTGAAGCAGGTACTCCTGCGACCGTATCTCAGGGTAGTCAAATAACTTGAGCAACCTGTAGGATGTCAAGTATCTTCGAACACCTGACTGCACTCTCACCACCTCTCGTAGATGGTCCCAGACGCGCTCTCTCTAGTGCACTAACATCATGCTATAGGAGTCTGTTGATCACTTTCATCCAAACATAAACACTTGATCAACCTCATCATCCAGAAAAAAGAATCAAAATATCAAAAATTACAACCCCTTAGCCTTTCCCAAAGTGCATGGATTTCACCCAGATAGATGCACACATGTGCGTCCCTGTTATTTTCACAAGTGCAAACTAATGCATAGCTATCTGAAAAACAACCATGCATGAGTGCACGACTATCAGTCAGACTGGCACGCCTAGCTGCCCATCCCTCGTGCTCACATGCATGGCTGTGTCAAACACATACACAAATCATGTGTAGTAAAATGAATTATACCCGTGCACATGTGTGTAGGTGTTCCTCCTTTTCCCGCGCACTGGTGGGCACATACCCAAAAAACCCTTGTACGGCCCTCCGTACAACCCCTACCTACATTCTAGGAAATTCACAATATACATGAGGATAGGTCCACTAACCTGTATCTTTCCACTCCCGAATCGATAGCCTCATGCTCCTACAATCTCCAAATATATTCACATCTATCTTGCCAGTTCACCAATAGTGACAGGTACAAATGAGGTGGCATTGTGGGCACACTAGCCATATATAGTCCCTTTTTACCAACTTCCATACTATGTTACAGGAGCCCAGAGCCTCTATTTTCCAATCTGTTCTTAGCTACGAGATCCTGGTCCCACCATCTACACATTCATATTTCCCAGGCCATCATCTACACTTGGCCCCGACAAAGCATTTTTCTCATGTCACGTTCAGGTACACATGCTCATGTTCAATTTTATTTAATAGTGTTATATGTTCTTTATCATCAGCTATTTTTCATGTCGGGTATTTGGTTTTCATGTGTGAAGGTACTTGTTCTGAAATATTACAACCCCTTTGGGTATAGGTTTGACATTGGCATGTAATTATTCCCTCTATAATTGAATTTCATATCCCAATCATCCCTCTGACATGTACCTTTAGGGTCCTTACATCTGCTTCTACAATACCTTTACCTCTTTTGCATTTGGGCACTGTCACCCGGTAGCACTCTCCCCCACATGAGTTTTTCCATTCATAGTTCCCCTTGGAAACTTGAAAATCATGCTGATTTCACCCCCAAGGGATGGGAGTATCGATAGTCTTATGCACTTCCGAGAATCAACCCCATAATTATTCTCATCATATTGATAACTTCCCCAATGGACTCCCAGGTCATATCATCTTAGTTCTGTTGAATGCACCTCTGCACTTTCATTATCTTTTCATCTAATCCACCATCAGTTTGCCTATCTGCATATTGTTATCCACCCATTTACCTAATATAGAAACCCACCCATGGGGCCCCCACCCTCAACCAATTTTTATTTCTCCAACTTGCACCCTAATAGGCCAAGCCATATTTCACTGGGGCACCCGTTTCTGTATCTGTATTCTTAATCCAAATTATTCTTTATTTCTTTGGTAATTGTAAAAATTCTTTGGTTCCATCATATACTTAGATTTTTCATCGTCATCCTTGATGGCCTTCTTTTCCTGGAAAATCAACCCATGTCTCCCTTGGTTGGGGAATCCACTCTCTTTTCCTACCAACATCATTCACGAACCCTGAGTATCCCAATTCCATATACCCATGATATCTAAGTTTGTTAACTTTGTTATCCTATGGCACAGTTTAAACCCATATCTAGTCGTCCCTATGACACTAGATCAAGTTTTACAGTTGCTGCCACTCATCCTTCAAAATTCCCCAACCAAGGTTAGTATTAAGTCTCCCAGAATCTTGACTTCGTTTATGTTAACCGTCAGTACCTGATATCATCTCAGTGGCTTTCATAAATCCTTTTTCTTCTTTGAGTCGTGTCTCCCTTTCTATCGACATCAACATAGTTTCCAGAAGGGAGGCAATATCTTGACTCTCATTACCTTTACAATGAGAAGTCTCAGATGGAACAAAGAGAATCATCATTGCTCTCTGATTTCGTTGAACCCCATAACATTCGAGTTCAACAAACTCTCATGTTATGGTGGGTCTTACTATGCAACTATTGCAATTGTTTCATACCATCCGAAGACCTCTAAATTCATTAGGCCATCAATCCCTACAAGTCATCGAAAATTCTTACAATTTTCCTTGCCTTACTTTAGAGTCCATTCACCACTCAAAACTTTCATCTGTCGTTATCAACCACCCTCGAGAGCAATGCAATTATCTACATCAACATACATCTTCAGTTACTGTCTCACATTTTGGTTTCATGACACGAGCATGGGGCATGCCCGCCTTGTTTGTACACAAATTTTCTTTTTTCTCCCTAGAGAAAGGTTTGGGTCCAATATTTTTCCCTCTCCCTATGAAAAATCGCTCTTGCAATTCGTCTCTTCGCTCTTCATTACAATGGCACTCTCAGCAAAAGAAACATTGATTTATTTCAAGTATACTTATGCTCCTAACCTCACACATTAGAGGGCATTTGTTGTCACTGAAAAATCATCTACAACATTGCATGCAAATGGTTAAAGAAATACATCAATGCCAACAACAATTAGTCCACCTACAACACCAAAATGCATTCAAAAGGAAAAAAAATATACAATTGGGTAAAAAATTGAAATGTGCAGATTCAACAGAGGAAGCGCACACATAGTGCGCAGTATGTGTAGGCCAACACAACCCTCAATGTGAAAAATGTGTGACTTTGTATGCGAAAATTCATGCACTTCTATGAACTTCATATTTATGCATCTTGTCGGCCCCTCAACCACTTCTGGTCCAACCCCCAAAATGATTTGACACTCATATCTGAGTGAAATCTAGCTTGGGGGATGGTGAAGGGTTAGAGGGTGCCCTAAAAGGTCCCTTCTTCACACTATGAACCAATTACATTTTTCCATGTATGTATTCTATAAATAAGAGCCATGGTGTTATCCACATTTTTGGTTATCAAGATGATGACATGATTATGACATGGTGATAGAAGATCTAACTCTTCTTTAAGATCATTTTCATGAAGAGAGTTACACTTGTCAGTTTCTCAAAATCACACTTTTGAAGATAGTACGCAGGCTGCACATATATTGCCTTGCGAAAGTACTTTGTTTCCGCATGCTGCATTCAGTCTGACTGCGGACCTTCCGCACTGTGTTAAAGGTCAGGGTGCGGAAATGATTCTTAAGGGAGAAAATGAATAAGTTCTCGATCCTTCTAGAAGGAATCTTCTAGAAGGATGAGTTGGAGTTCGAATGGTTGGCA
>ML827601.1:29940-71759 GCA_009831015.1 Picea engelmannii | reverse complement strand
TGTCGGCACGGTTAGGAATCAAGAAACTAATTTCCTTCCAGCTGGGCCTCCACCACTTCAATCCTCCACCAAGGGAAAGCTCATAGAAGAGAGACAATGAAGTTCTCAATCAATAAGGGAAGAGCTTGGGGGTTGAACATTGTGTTCAGACTTAAATCACAAAGGGATACAGACTCAATATGAATAAAGCACAAAGGGATGCAGACTCAATATGAAGTGAATAATTCCTCCAGAGTAACTTTGCTCTCAAAGTTGAATTCTTTCTCCTCTTTTCCATAGCTCGGAATTGGCCCATTTATAGCCTTCAAATGGAACTGAATTGTCGAGTCAGAATGTTTCCAGTATATGGAAGGCCAAGGATCATTGATCTCCTGTCGTAACATGGAAACCCAACACCATTTTTCATTTTTGGGCACAAATTCCAATGTACGTGGTCTATAGTGGTGCAACCTATGTATACGCATGTTGTATAGTAGGGAAGGTGCATACATGTGGAAAAAATGTATTTTTAGCTCTAGAATTTTCAAAAAGGGATGAAAAGTCTGCATATGGAAATGGAAAAAGTCCCTCTGTGCAAGATTGCATAGGGTGAGGCAAATATTTCTATAATAGGAATAAGTAAGTACTTCTAGTTTCATGATTACTCCTCACAAAAAGAAGGAAGACTTTCCATCTATAATATCAAAGGAAAACCATCAATGTGTTGGGACCAATTTGTGCAAGTGCAACACATTGATGAGAAGAAGGTTGCTTGGAGGGAATTCAAAAGGTACTTTCAAAAGAATTACTTAACCAAACGATACTATGATAAGAAAATGAAGGATTTATTCGAGCTCAATCTTGGGAGTATGACAATAGATGAGTATGAAAGGAGATTCTTAGAACTATTGACTTTCATCAAGGATGAGAAAGTTAACATTCATAGGTATTTGAGTTTATCAGTGATAAGATATAATATGACGATCCCAAGAAACTACAGGAAACTATAAGAAGGAGTAAATTATTTTATGATTAGCATAAAGGAAGACCAACTTTCCAAAAATATTTGTAAGACAAGAAGAAAAACAAGATAGAACAAAGACAGAAGGGAACTAAGCCACCATTCTTCAAAAATAATTCTCAACAACATCTGGCTTATAAATAATCTATAATGACCAAGACATTGGGGAAAATACCAAGGCATCCACCTATTCAATGTTGGGGTTGTGGGGGAGATCATATGTACAGAGATTTCCCTCACAGAGGTGAAAAAGTGAGGATTGTTCACAATGTACAACAAGCTGATACAGTAGAGGAAATGGGCATAAATGTACCTAGTATCTATGTAGCCCTGGAGAACAAGAAATATGAGTTTCAGTAACATATGATTGAAGTGGAAGGTAAGATCAACAACCAAACCATTTTTGTTTTAATTGATTCGGGAGCTAGTCATAGTTATCTAGATCCTAAGATGGTGGAAAGATTTCAATTTCCAAGAAGAAATCTTGGAAAATCTTGGTTGTGCAGCTAGCTACAGGAGCTAAAAGGAAAATTAATGACATGGTTAAGGCATGCCTGTTGTGTTGGTTTTTTCACATGGGTGAGAAAAAACACAACACTTACTTTCCTAGTTAAGTCAGCTAAACAATACAGAGGTTTGTGAGTTGATTAGATAACCAAATACACATGAAACAAGGAAATAAAATGAAAGACAAAAAGAAATAAATGTTAGAGAATCTTTGAAGAACTAGAACCAAGAAAAACAAAAAATGGAAATCATATAGCTACCAATGGATCAATGTATTGATAGTCTAGCACCGTAGAGAAAGGCAGTGACTTATGAATCCCCTCTTCCTCCTTGGGAGGGCTCTTGAGTTCCCTAATAGAGATATCTTCTCTTCATACAATGGCAAGTGACAATGGTGAAGAAATACCATGCCAATCCTCTCAAGAGGTGAGTGGAATGGTCCTTTCTATAGTTCTTGAATGATTCAAAGAGAAAAAAGGATTCTCCAAGAAGAATTCTTGCAGCATAGCAAGACCTTGAAGTTCTTATTTTTATAGCACAGCCATGGAAAATATTTTTAGTGTCCATTCATGGCAAGATACAATTGGTTCATTGTGCGAACAAGGGGCCTTTTAGGGCACTTCCTAGCCCTTGACCAGCCTCCAAGCTAGATTTCGCTTAGATATGAGTGTCAAATTATGTTGGGGGTCAGACTGGAAGTGGTTGAGAGGCTGACAAGATTCATAAATGCGTCGTTCATGAGAAGTGTGCATAGTTTCATGTAGACAATCGCACATCTTGCGCATTCTCTACACAGTTCTTTCTTAGGGTTGTGTTAGCTTGTGCATTCTATGCACAATGCACACACTTCCTTTGGTGAATTTGCGCACTTGAATTTTTGGACCAAGTATATAGTTTTATTCCTTTTTGATGGATTTTGATGTTTTAGGTGTACTGACTGTTGTTGGAATTGATGTCTTTCTTCAATCGTTGTTTGTAATGTTGTGGACAATTTTTCGGTGATAACAGATGCCCCCTGATGTGTGAGGTTAGGAATACGTATAGCTAAAATACATCAATGTTTCTTTTGCTGAGAGTGCCATTGTAAGGAAGAGTGAAGAGAGGAGCTGCAAGAGTGATCCATCGAAGGGAGAGGGAAAGTTGTGGGAACCAATCCTTTCTCTAAGAAGAAAAAATAAATTTGTATATAAACGAGGCGGGCATGCCCCATGCTCGTGTCATGAAACCAAAATGTGGGACTGTAATTGAATATGCATGATGATGTAGATAGATGTAGTGCCCTCAAGGGCGGTTGATAAAGGAAGATGACGGTCCTAAATGCTGAACTGGATCCAAATCGAGTAATGGACAATGGTAAGAAGTTTCGATGACTCGTAGGCATTGATGGCCTATCAAATTTAGACGTCTTTGGCTGGTATGGAAAGATGCGATGGTTGCATAGTAAGACCCACCTTAACATGAGAGTTTGTTGAATTTGAATGTTATGGGGGTCAATGGAATCAAAAAGCAATGATGAGTCTCTCTGTGTTGTCTAAGACTCCTCATTGAAAAGGTAATGGGATTCAAGATATTGTCTCCCTTGTGGAAACTGTGTTGAGGTCGACAGGAAGGGAGACGTGACGTCAAGAAGCAAAGGGCTTATTGAAATCCACTTAGTAATAGATGATGTCAGGTACTGATGGGTAACATGGACAAAGTAAAGATGCTATGGGACTCAAGACTTCCCTTGGTTGGGGTGTTGAGGGATGATTGGAAGCAACCGTAAAACAGGATCTAGTGTTAGGGGGACGAATAGACATGGCGTTAAACTGTTCCGAAGGCTAACAAAGTGGGAAAACTCAAAGATCGTGGGTACATGGATTTGGGATATTAGGGGTTTTCTAACGATGTCGATATGAAAAAAGGGTGGATTCCCCAACCAAGGGTGGCATGGGTTGCTTTGCCAGGTAAAAGAAGGCCATCGAGGATGACAACTAAAACGCTATGTATATGCTGGACACAAGGGATTTGTACAATTACCAAAGAAATAAAGAATAATTTGGGTTGAGTATATAGATATAGAAATGGGTTTCCCAATGAAAGATGTCTTGGAATGTTCAAGGCACAAGTTTGTGAAAGATAAATGGTGGAGGATGGGGGCCCCATGGTTGGGTTTCTATAATAGGTAAATGGATGGAGGACAATTTTCATATGGGAAACTGATCGTGGATGAGATGGAGGGCTAATGGAACTGCGGGGGTGTAGTCAATAGAACAAAGTGTAGGATGATATGACTTGGGAGTCCATTGGGAAGGTTAGCAATATGATAACAAGAAATATGGATTTTATTCTCGAAAGTGCAAAAACTATCGAGACTCCCAATCCTAGGGGGTGAAATCAACATGAGTGTCAAGTTGACAAGGGGAACTATGAATGTGACAAATCATGTGGGGGAGAGTGCTATCAGTTGAAAGTACCAAAATGAGGCAGAGATAAAGATACTACAGAGCCGGATGTAGGGACCCTAAAGGAGAATGTCATAGGGTGGGACTGGGATATGCAATTGTTTACAGAGGGAGTAATTACATGCCAATGTTGAACATATACTTGAAGGGGATGCAATCTTGTTTAATAAGTACTTGCACATTAAAAACCAAACACCTGACATGAACAATATCTGATGATAAAGATAATATAATAGTTGTTTGATAAAACTAAAAGTGAGCATGCGTACTTGAACGTGGTGTGAGAAGAATGCTCCTCTGGGGGAAAGTGCAGATGATAACCTAGGGAATGTGAATGTGTAGATGGATGGATCTCGTGGCTGAGAATGGATTGGAAAATGGAAGCTCAAGGCTCTTGTAATAGACTGTGGAAGTTGGGAAAAAGGGCCTATATATAGATGGTGGGCCCACAATGCAACCTCATTTGCACCAACACTATTGTTGATCTAGAGAGAGAGTTGTAATGTGATTTGGAGATTATGGGAGCATGGGGCTACCGATCCGGTGTTTATGAGATATGGATGGGGCTACCGATCTTGTATGGGGATACTGATCGTGCATTGTGTGAATTTGATGGATGTTAGGTAGGGGCTATACGGATGGCCATACAAGGATTTTTTGAGGGTAGGTGCCCAATAGTGCATGGTAAAAGGGGGCATACTCATGAATGTGTGTGCATGTAGAACTCGGTCTCCCACACATTATGTGATGGTTTTTTCCAAACAGGTGTGCACTAATAAATGCATGGCTATGGTGAGAAAACATGTGCATAATGTACGATTGTGTAGGAAACAACTGCGCATATGGGCATGTGGGTTGAATGGACAAGCATGCATTAGATGTGTGCCTATTTGAGGGACAGTTACAAACCCATGTACGGTTGTGGGTGAGACAACTGTGCATTAGTGCACAGTTGTTCAAAGAAAATCCGTGCATAGATGCACAACTGTATGGGGGAAAGTCGCACACTATGTGCAAGCTAAGGGGTGTATATTATTTTTTATGTTTATGATTTTGGATGTATGATGTGGTTGATTAGGTGTTTCTAGGTGAATGTAGGTGATCAATTGAGTTGGGGACAATGTCAGTCCATTGGCAAGAGTGGGAATGGTACCAATTGAGAGAGGTTGTGAGGGAGAAACCAGTAGTACGCAAAAACTTGGTAGCCTACAAGTTTCTAAATTTTTTTTACTATCCTTTGATACAGTCACAGGAGTTCCTACTACAATTTATGATCTAGATGTGGAGCACTTACCTGTAGTGTTTTGTGGTATGGGGGGAGCAGCTGACATTCTATGCAGCAGAGGACGTATATTTCTTGATATGACTCCCATTCCATGGGAGGGAACTGGTCGTTGATCCCCATCTACTGGGGGAGGATAGGGTAGAGACCATTGTGGCACGACATTGTTCTGGGCCAAACCCTATGTCGGGTTTGGTAACATGGATTGAGGCCCTCAATGACTTGTTGACTGAGTGCATCGCGGCTATGGTAGTGAGGATTTATGGATCCTTGGGCACTTAGTGTATCACTAGTGGTCAGCTGAGGGTGGTTGAGGAGGTCTTGGATGGAGACTCGTTTGCATGGAGTGTCTTGATGCACACCCAGATGGTGTCCCAGTTGAACCAGTGTCGGCGTGTCGATTCTGGGGACTTTGTGTTCGGGTTAGTTTTGGTGGCCTAGTTCTTAGAGAGGGTGCCTCTATTTTTCCCTCATATCCTATTGGTGCCAGTGTCACGACGAGAGCCTCGATTGATGTGGCAGGCGCACGTTTTGGCTCGACATAGAGGAGGGGAGGGTGGCCATTACTTTACGGCCACAGTTGCTCAAGTGTGGCAGCAGATGCCACAGGTGATTATACAGTATCCATACATTGGTATGGACTTCAAACAAGACCTAGACATGGTAATACCTCCTCAGTAGGACTGGGGCCATATAGTTATTTGTGTTATTTTTTTCTTTGATTTTAGTATATAGCGTTAATCAAACATGTGTATGGATGATGACACTATATCTGTGTTGTTTTGCAGATTTTGGACCCCGAGGTCGAGAGGAAGAGGTTGTGTGGGAGCTAGTTCAAAGGTATCCAGCTCGACGGGAGCCCGCATAGGTGAGGGTCAAGCAAAGGCACCAGTGGGAAGATGTTAGTGCGAGACTGTCGAGAGAGCCACAGGGGGATGCTGCGACATTCTTAGAGGACCTGTGCCGATGGTTTGAGCGGGTCCTACAGGGGGTTTAGGAGGGTGTATGGGCCCACATCCAGGATGATGACGTCCTAGACCAGTGTGTAGGAGTAACAATAGAGTCACAGGCATTGATCCATAGGGTAGCGGTGGCGAGGGAAGCTATGACGAGTCAGCTTCCCTATGGAGCTAGAGTTCCCACAGCTGGTGGGTTTCCTTCGACTGATAGAGGACATGGGGGGGAGCTCTAGGGGCACTGTGAGTGCTAACATGAGATGTATGGGTAGATTATGAGACTCATGTTAGCCTACAGGCACCCAATTTTGTATTTATAGAGATTATGAGACTCATGAGCCTACGGGTAGATGTATATATATATATTTTTAAAACATTGATGACCTTTATGAAATATATAGTGGATATATTGGTGAACACTCTTGTCTTTGTGTTTTGTGTTTATGATTTGTGATGTCTATTGCTATATTTTGAAAAATGTATCGTGCTATGTATATGATGTTTTTAATGTGATAAATGCCAATCTAATACTAGGTTAGTGTTGGTCACTATTTCCCTTCTCGGGTTGTCTGAGTTATTGACCCAGGGTTCATGTCATTTAGGGTTTCAACAAAGCCTCTAAAACTATCAGCCCTCCTGGTAAACCAGAAGGAAACACAGCACCCAAAAGGTACTGCGCAGTCTCACCCGAGATAGCTTTAAATGGGTGAATGTAAGACTCGGGTGTTTATAGCCTAGGATAGAGTAGGGGATAGGGGTTTCTTGATTAAATCCAGGTATCATGAGCTGTAAGGTAAACTACTTATTCCTTGAAGTTGCATACGTATATCCCACAGTTTAATTTCAGCAAAGTATAAACAGATTCATAATAATTTATTAACTCATTCATCAAGCTTAACCATTAATTGCAGAATGAAAGAAGAGACATGAATACATTTAACATATTTTGCGAGTATTATTGTGGTTCACCCCTTCTTGGGCTACATCCATAAATATTTGTCTCTTGGCTCCTTTATTATGGCAGTTATGTATTCCTGGCACCATGCGCTTACATTTCTCCACAAAATTGGGTAAGATCTATGTGAGATGAACTAGATCGCACCACGCTCTACAGCCTACAATCTAATCCTCGGATCTACCTTCTCTCATAACGTATTTTCTCAATAGCTTACAAAATTGGTTCATACAGCTAAAAATATTACATATCGCCTATGCTCCTGCGTGGTTACAGTCTCCAAAACTTAACAACAACAAAACATACATATCTATATCTGATACTTTCGTATCTATATTTATATATATCGGGATCTTCAATGTTTTATAGAATATTACCAAAACCCTAACCCTTCTTACGTTAGGTATTTCTCCCATGTGCGTGATGTTATTCCTCCAGCTGTCGCTTTCCTTTGTGCACCCTTTCTTGCATGCGCGTGTGCTATTCTTTTGCAAGTTGTTACTTCAGTTTTCTGCATGCTTTCTTTCCCACGATCGTTCTTCTTTCCTCTTCAGCCTAGTGCTAACAGTCCCCCAACAATGACATGTGACTCATCTCGAGTTACCTAATTTCTCTATGCTTCCTCGATCTCCTTGGTGATCATCTGGAACTTCTCTTCCAACTCTTATGCTTTTTTCAGTGCCTATGTGGTTTTCTCCTTGATGGTGTCGACAGTCTAAACTGCCACTTCCTTGCTCATCAGTCCTGTGCATTCTAGATGAGTCTGTGTTGTCTGTTTTCTGGCTTCTTCTGCCTGCGCAAGTACTTCTGCTACCCGTTACTATAACGATTCTATTTGAGCCCGACGCTCCTGTTTTTGTGTTTTCGTAGTGATAAGTTTTTCCTATATCTTCTTCAACTCTTGCATTCCCTTGACCCGTTATGGAATTAGTATGGTATTTTATCACTGTTTGAGTTCTTATATCATTGCATTGATCTTCTCCTCCTCCTTGTCCCAGTGTTGGACCTGTGGATCCTCTTCCAGCCATGTCCAAAGTTGTGTTGTTTTATCCAGCAAGTCAACTGTCATGTTGACCTATTTTTCTAGCTTCTGCAGTTGCATTGCTACTTCTTGCTTCCTTTTCTCCTTCACCGCTGGTGGATTTGTCGGTCTAATCTGTTTGTGGAGAGTCTCAATCTCCTTCTGATACTAATCAATTGCCTGCGCAATCTAGTTGATCTTTTCTACGACTGGGAGTTCATTTCCTTGCGCAGTAGTTGTAAGTTTCCCAAACATTTATTCCACTCTGTGTTCCAGCTCGTTTTTGCATTCCTTCTCCTCCTGAGTTTTAGATTTGGCCTGTTCAAAAACTATTTACAGTGCTTCCCACTTCTTTGTTTCTTGTTGTAGCTCAACTAAGTTTTTCTCTACTTGCGACTGTATCTCGTGGTCGACCCTAACCTATAGTTTGTATAATTCTCTTGATGGCATCTGTGTCAAGACCAATTGGATATGATTTGAATCCTTCAGTGGTGTTTGTCCCATAATTTCATCCATTCGCAGCATGCTAGGCTTTATGTAGACCGTGGAATGTGTGTGTGGTATCGGAAGAACTGGGTCGTGTTCTTCTACCTCCACCCTTTATGTGGTCTGTGTGGTCGATTTCTCTATGCCTCTATTGTTATTCATGGTCTGGGCTTCCCCGAGTTTCTTAAGGTGTTGTCCCATTTCTGTCAGTTCCTTCTGCAGTTCATCCCTATTGTGCATGGCTTGATCGAAATCCTCTGCGAGGCAGTCTTGGACCATTCCAGTAATCATCTCTCCATCATCCTCCATGATTGTATAGTCCGATGGTGGTCATTGTGCCTTCATTTTCTTGCGTGCACCTGCTTCCTGTACCATTGGCCTCTTAGTTCCCCCTGGTTCATGTGTGATAGGGTTCGATATGGTTTCATGTGCTCCCTAAGCCGGTTTTCATTATCCATTGGTCAGATGAGTGGTTTCTATCCTCCCCTTTTGGGTCCATGGCTGCTTTGAGTCGTCGTCTACCTGATTTGACTTAGTTTGGCCCATTCTTCATTTCTTGGGTACTGGGTTTTGAGGAGGTTGTGTTTTTTCCTGCACAACCCCTCCTTCTGATGTTTGTTCTGGTACTTCTCTGGGTATGGTTTCAATCCTCCATTCATCAAGACATTCACTGACGATCATGTCGATATCTCCCTTGGTGACGCAGTAGCGCATTTGTAGAAGTTGTTTATCTAGGTCCTTCCTTGGTTGTATCCACATGGCTTGTCGCCTAGCCCAGAAATTGGTGATGCCCTCGTATCGTGCGACAACCTCTGGTGTTATTCTCCATTATCGATTGATGGCTTCCTATATCTCTTGTAGGTAAGCTTTGATTACAATTCCGTTCTCCCTCTTATGCTTGGCTAGTGGCGCAGATCTTAGGACGTGATATCTTGCTCCTCTTGGCTGTGGTGTGGTACAAAAGATGATGTATTCTGGTTCTCACCATCCCATGAAAGCTATGAGAGTGATCAACCATGAGTAATGAAATTGTGTACTTGCATCCTGCGTGTATTTGCAGTCTACTTGGAACAATTTTGATAGGTATGGCGCCCAACTCATGGAGGTGCCTTATGTGCACTAAGCTGCAACAATAATGACTCCTTCCGGTACTTCGTCTTTGCAGCATTTTATTAGCACTTTGTAGGCTAATATTTTTTCGCCCAATTGCGTCGTGGAATTGTTGATCTGTTTGATTATAATGCCTCTTGTTCCCCTGTCGGTGCCATATTTTTTATTCATCTCTTCTGCCAGTGTTTTTTTCTTGGACTTATTGTCCAGAATCAGTGTGGGATCCATAACCCAGGTGGGTAGGCCTATTATCTACATGATAAGTTCGACAGTTATGGGGATGGGTTTGTCCAGCCATATATCCCCTCCATGAGTAACTTCTAGATTTGCTTGACACATGCCAACTCATATTGGCCTCTGCCAAAGTGTGGTATCTTCAACAATCCTAGAATTAATGTGTTGTCCAGTACAGTTGCCCACTAGTGTGGTTGAGTGATGGTTTCTCCGAGTTGGTTCATGACTATTTTCTGCATAAAGACCTGTGGTTTAAGCTCTAGATATTTGGTTTTATCTGCTACGTCATGGTCGGAATACTTGAGCTTCCCAACGTGACCCAATAGATGTGGTTCCACCTGTACTCCCTCTGGTATGCGAGGTAGCACAATCTCTGCAGCCGATTTCTTTCAAGGTGAGATCGATATCTGAACTCGGTCCTCCTACTGTGTTGGCTAGCTCAAAGTTCCAACAACTCTTGGTTGTTCCCTTGTCATCCACTTTGTCCACGCCCAGGTAGTTCCAGCGATCTCCTCGACTGGGTGACCTAAGCCAGTTGCTTGCGTATCGTCTAGTTTCTCCTCTGCTCCTAGATGTTGTGTCATTCCATTCACTTCCACAACTGCTTTAGTATGTTCCGGTGGTATTTCCTGGTGGGTTTATTCTTCTTTGTTATGAGGCTTGTGCACCGTTACTGGTGTATCATGTTCCATGGCCTCTGTTTGTGGTTGCAAAATCTCCTCTAGTATTGGTGTGGACTCTATTGGGATTTCCTCTGGCGACGGGATTTCATCAATATCGACGATCTCCGGTGGCTTCTGCTCATTTTCTCCCAGTGGTCCCCATGACCTAGTCTAAACCCTAGTTAATCTAGTTGTTTGGCCTGGTTCTGCGAGCTTTGGTGGTGCCATAATGGTGTTTGCCGAATGTTTGCTGAGTTTGAATGGCTTTGGTGAGTTCTTTGGTTTCACTCTGTTCGTTCTAGTTTTTGTTGTTCTTTTTCTGTTCTCCTTTCACAAATAGGCTAACTTCTTTTGTTCTTATGTGTTATTGGGCTCGTCATGAAGCTTTTCGAGGATTCTTCCTCCATTATGCGATTAATGCACCATAACTGTGAGTTCAATGCATCCACGATGATTTCGTACTTTCCATTATGC
The DNA here is from genome assembly GCA_009831015.1 of Picea engelmannii. Classification (NCBI taxonomy): domain Eukaryota; kingdom Viridiplantae; phylum Streptophyta; class Pinopsida; order Pinales; family Pinaceae; genus Picea; species Picea engelmannii. The sequence continues at coordinate 60,628 of ML827601.1, read as the reverse complement.
CTTTTCTACCGTCTCCAGTTGGCACATTTAATGTGACATCCCATTCATCCTTGCCTTGCTTTAACTCTATGTCATGTTGTCCTGTCATCTTCCTTTTTCCGACTTTCCCTTTCTTGCTTGTTTCCTTTTTCGATATGGTTTTTATCATTTTTTTTTGTTTTTTTTTACTGCACGGTGGGTGGTCGATTGTCCTTGTATAGCTTCAGCCGGCTCCCATTGATCATTCCTCTGAGGTCTATGCCTTCTATATCTCTTAACTGTACAACTCCTCCATCCATAACAGATTTTACCTCATATGGTACTAGCCAATGCATTCTCAACTTTCCTGGGTGTTGCAACGATTTACTGTTGTAGAGCAATACTAGATCTCCTTCCTTTAACATATTCCTCTTGATGTGGTGCTCGTGCCAAGATTTGTCTCTTGCTTTCTGTACTTCTTGGTGGAATCTTTCCAAGATTCGGTCTTCCTTCATCGATAGTAACTGATTGAGTCTTTCCTGTACTGCACCTCGTTTTTCCATGTGTGTGATAGCTACTACACGTAGACTGGGTATTAAAAATTCTAACGACACTACTGCTTCTTGACCATAGACTAGTTTGAATGGTGTGTGGCCTGTCAACTCTTTGCATGTGGTTCTATACACCCATAACACTGTAGGAACCTTGAGGTCCCAATCGTCCTGTTGACGTTACATATATTTGTCAAGGCATTCTCTAGAATTTTGTTGAAGGCTTCTACCGTGCCATTTTCCTGTGGATGATATGGTGTGATTTTTTGGTGATGAACTTCAAACTCTTCAAGCATCACTTAGATGGTGTTTTTTATGAAGTGCGTTCCTTGGTCACTCATCAAAATTCTTGGGCACTGAAATCTAGTAATTACTTGTTCAAACAGAAAGTGTGCAGCTATCTCTACGTTACAATATTTTACTGGTGCGGCTTCCGCCCATCTTGTTAAGTATTCTGTTGTGGTGATAATATATCTCACCCCATTCTTTTGGATGGTGGGTTAATGGGTCCCATCAAGTCTATCGCCCATTTTTCAAATGCATGAAGTGTCACTTGCGGTCATAGTGGCATCTCATCCCTTCTGTTGGGTTTTCCTACCCTTTGACAGACATCACATTACTGGCATTGCTCTTTCGAGTCTCTGTGGATCATTGACCACCATAATCTTGCACGTAGTACCTTCTGCGCGGTAGATTTTCCTGCATAATGCCTTCCTGCTATTCCCTCGTGGGATTCTGCTAAAATTCTTGGTCGTTCATGGTCTAGTACGTATCTTCGTAAGATGCTATCTGCGCCCATCTTGTATAGATGTCTTATGATCAATTGATAGTCAGTTGCACGGACTACCAGGTTCTTCTTCTGCACAGTGGTATATTCTTGTGGTACAGTACTTGTGCTCAAGTACTGGATGATCTTTGTGAAGTAATCGTCAACAATATGTACTGAGAATAATTGTGCATCTAGAAAGTTGTCTTCTAAATTCGTTGGTTCCTCTCCATTCATGACCCTCGATAGGTGATCAGGTCCTATATTCATTTTTCCTAGTTTAACTATTACCTCAAAGTCGAATTATTGAAATAGCAATAACCATCGACATATTCTCCCCTCCAACACTAGCTTGTTGACTAGGTATTTCATGGTTGAGTGATCTGTAAACATCTTAAAGTGTTTTCCCAATAGGTAATGTCTATATTTTTGTAGTGCATAAACCATAGCTAGGCCTTCTCTTTCTGTCGTGTTTTAATTTTGTTCTGAGTCTGATAATTTTATGCTTGCGAACGCTATTGGGTGATCCAAGTCTCCTGCTCCTGGTTGTGCTAAGATAGCTCCAAGTGCTATCACTGATGCATCTACATGTACATGGAATGTCTTCTCCCAATCTAGAAATACCAATAGTGCGGTGACCATATTTTCCTTCAGGGTATCCAAACCATGTTGTCACTCGTCGTTCCATTGATACTTTGTATCCTTCCTTAACAATTTTTCCATTGGTGTTGTAATCTTCACGTAGCCTTTGATGAATTTCTTGTAATAACCCATATGTCCTAACGTTTCTCTTAGTTAGCGGATTTCTTTTGGTGTTGGTAGATTAGCAATGACTGCAATTTTTGCCAGATCCACTAGCAAGCCCTGTTTGCATACTATGTGTTCCAATAGTATCCAAAATGGTGTTCCAAATATGCATTTCTTGATATTCAGTTATATATGGCACTATCTACATCATTCTAACATCAGTCGTAAAACTTCCACATGGTTTTTTAGTAAGCTATACACTGTCCAATCATCCAAGTATACTTCGAGGAATTGATGGATGAATTCCTTAAATGCTGCGATGACCACTCTAGAAAATATCACAGGTGCATTCTTCAGTATGAATGGAATGACTATATATTGATAAGATCCCCATTCTTTCGCGAACATGGTATTGTGTCTATCCTCCTATGCTATCTTAATCTGATGATATCCTAAGAATCCATCGATGAATGAGTAGGCTTCATGGCCTCCTACATTCTCGAGTACTTTGTCCATGAACGATGTGGGGAATGGGTCATGTAGGCATGCATCATTCAACTTCCTCAAGTCGACGCATATCATGATCCCTCTTCCCTGTTTCTTATCTTGTACTACCATCGGGCTTATCCATTCTGATTCTTTGACTGGTTCGATGATGCTAGCCTTGAGCATCTTGTCGATCTCGTCTTTAACTTTATGTTTATATATGGGGTTCAATCTATATGGTCGTTGTTTAATGGGTCTCGCATCAGGTCTAAGTGGGATCTTCATTTCTCCTAATTATCCGGCTATGCCTTTCATCTCTATAAAGGTTGTGGGAAAAAATTCGTTGTATTTGTGCAACAATTATGTGATGCTTTCTAGTGTCTATTCATCCCAGTAATCTCCAACACTAACCATTTTGGGCTGCTCGGTGGTCCCTATGTTAACCTTATTTATCTTGATTGGCACAGAGATGACCTCTAACTCTAAGGTTGGTCCTTCCACATATCTCTCTCCTTCGACTTCTTCGATCTGAATATTGCATGGATCATCTTCATCTGGTGCTTCCTCCTATACGTGGTAGCATGAAAGTAGATCCTTAACTGTCTACTTATTCCACTGTTGTACCTCTATGATAGCTTGCACTTCCAGTTCTTCAATGAATATGACATTTATGATCTGTTTTAGGGCTGCGTCTATGTTGGGGTTCTCATGCTCGAATGTGAAAGTGACTATAAAGTTTTGTTGGAGTGTCGCCCATGTATTGGTACCTTTACGCCTTTCCTGGTCCGTATACCAATTCGCGGGTATGCCCTCTAAAGTATGAATGAAGTGGTCATATCATTCCTCTGGTGGCGACATTTTCCACAACGTTTTACACACCTCCAAGTGTTCTACTAGTGTGCCTAGTCTGTCATATTTCTATTGTTTATTACCTGTATGTTCTGCGCCGAACCTTATGCGCAATAATTGCTTACATTGGTACCAATCTATGATAGTCACTTTGTGTGCACCCCACCATTTTGTGGGTGTATCCTTTAGTGCTAAATCCAATGCTAGCAATCTTTGGTTTTCTAATACTTCATTTTCATATTGTGTCAAGAAAGTTTCCAAATCATTTAGCCCGTGAAAACTGGGCGGTTCTCTGATTTTTGTGCCAATCCACCTTACTGCGCGGTCTATTCTGGAACACCTTTTCGTGGATACTTCGTGTAGTCTTTACTACCATTTTTCTAACTCGGTGTCTGATTTTGTTGTACATGAAGTAATGCTCTGCCAATTGAGTACCCCATCTGCAGTTGGGTTTATATAGTTTGCATCGTGCGCAGTTGTTATGTACAACTGGCTGATCTCTTCTAAATCCAGACAAGTGGGTTCTACGAACCTCACACCTTCTGATGGGTTGAGTGGGGCTATGAACCTGTAGTCCCCTGAATCAAATTTCATTTTTCTGGTTTTTAGGTTAATTATGGCATGGTTGTCGAACACCCAATCCGGACCAAGTAGCGCCAGGTAAGGTGTTGTGTCGTCTACTATTTCGATGATTTCAAATTCTGCCTTAGTGTGCACACCATCCAGATCTACCATCACTCCTTTCAGTCTACCTATTGGTAGGACTCTATGTTGATTTTCTAGCTTTAATTGAACAGTTGAGTATCCCAGTGTAGGTTCTCCCATGCATTTCCATGTAGCTTTTGGTAGTACATTTACTTTAGATCCTAGATCTAGTATAATATCTCCCATATTGAACTCCCCAATGTTAGAATTTAGTCTAAATTCCCTATTTAGTCTTGTTCTTCTTCTTGTATGTAGGTGGTTGACATTTTCTAATTATGGCTTCTGTTACGTCTTGCTGCTACATTTTTCTAGGATGTTTTGCAATATTTTGACAGATGAAGGATCACTTAACATTTTGATGCATGATTGCAAAAAGTCTTTGATAGTACTTACTTGTTCCTTGGGTTGTATTCTGTTGGTATGGTCCAGTGATGGTGGCATTTCATATTCTGTAGGTTCCTTGCTCTGTTGTGTAGTCGGTGCAATGTTCTCCTTATGGAATTCTTGTCGGGCTTCTGTAAAGATATCCTTCTCCTTATGCGTGTCGAACTGCTTCTTGGGGTCAGTGTTCTTCTTTACCCATTGGTTCTGCGCTAGTTCCTTTCAAACTGCATCATTTCTTGTTTTCGTTCCTCCTCGAGTGACTATGTTGATGTTTCCTCCATAATCCCTTGCTTCGGCTGAAATCCATTGAACATTCTGATTATTTTGATTCCTTTTTTCCTAGATCTTTACAAGTAATGTCAGACATTCCTCCGTATCGTGGTCCGATGCGCGACAATACATACAAGTCACTGGTGGGAGTGGGCACTCTCATGCATAATGCCTTGGTTGTTGGCAATTGTGACATGTGACTGGTCCTCTACCACATCTAAAACCTTCTCTAGCTCATCCTTCTCCTCTATAAGTTCGCTATCACCTCTCGGCATGTTATATTGTGGTCCCTAATTATATTGTGCAGTATTGTATTGGGGTTGTGTCGGGTTGTACTGTGGTTACACGTTATTGTACGGCTTCAGTGTCATATTATACTATTGTTGCACAGTGTTGTATGGGGCTGGGGCTTGAGTGAACTGTGGTGTTTCTTTCCTAGTCATCATTTATACATGTACACTATATGTGTATGATGTTCTTTCCTGCATCAACTCCATAGTTCTGCAATCTTTGTTGTCATGGCCGACTGACTTGCAAAAGGTGCAATATGAGTTCTTTGGGACTATTTGGTATTTATGCATCATCGTGCAGTGGTAAGGGTCATGAACCGGTTTCTTTCATACTTCACACCATAATCCTCCCTGTGGTAGTGGGTTTGGCATCCCCATCGCCATATATTGTGTGAATGTTGGGCATTCATTCTTATGGTGTCCTTCCGTCCTGCAGGTAGTGCACTAAAGGGCTTCTCATTTGTCCTTGTTCTTATTCTAGTTCAGCAGAAATGTTAAGTTCTTCAGATCCTCCTTCAGTTCTTCAATAGCCAGGTCCATCTGTTGGTATTGATTCTCTTCCAATTGCAAGGCTTCCTGCAAAGCCGCTACCTGCATCTAAAACTTTTGTTGTCGTAATGGATATTTTAAGTGTGGGAGTAGTGAGTTGAAAAACAGGTGTCGATGTTGCATATCGGTCATAAGGTATTTTAACTTTCCTTTTAATCACTTGAATCTTTGACCAATATCCCCTACCGATTCTCTTGGTTTCTATCTTATTTCAATCATCTCATTCATGTATTGATCCTCTAAGCTTATCTTTTGGAACTCATTTATCAATAGTTTCTTAATGTCATCTAGTGTTCTTGTCATTTCAGGAACATTGTTCATGTCTAGACTCATGTACTAGTCTAGTGCTTGGTCTCTTAGCATGATCGCTAGTTGTACGAGTTTGGTGTCTTCATCAGTGATCTTCTTTGCTTCCCAGATCTTTGCGCAAATGAACAGATGCTTCTCAGGGTCTTCTACTGCTTCTCCTCGAAACTTTGGTAATCTCATAGTAGGATCGTGTCCTACCATTCCAAATACTGAGCCACTCCCTCCTCCGCACAGTGTAGATACTTGACTAAGGTTGCCTGAAATGGCTCCTCCAGTTCGTGCTCCTTGTGTAGATGTAATTCCTACTGTCAGACTTCCTCTAAACTTTGGTTGTCTAAATGGTGGTTTTCTCTTTGGTGTATTTGTCACACATGGGTTTATGGGTTCCACACTGACATTAATATTAAAGGGATGGTTGTATTCTCCTTTTGTTCTTGCTCCTCTCATTTTCCTCTCATACATGGTGTGTAGGATTTCCCCAATCTTCTCCACAGCCCGGATATCCTCTACCTCTTCCTCATCGCTTGCCAAGCCCTCCCTCTCGGCTATGACTCTCTTCTTGGTATTCACCTTATACTAGTAGGGTGCTCTGCTACGCGTCATTCTTGATGACACCAAGATCCACTTAAGCTGGTTTTCATCCATCAAGATCGAGTCCAAGGGTTCCTCCTCCTTCTCTTTATCCTTCCCTCCTTCCATTCCTCCTCTCTCTGTCAGTACTTCCCCCCTTCCCCCATGCACGTAGAGAATTCTAGCTGTCTGATTCCATTGTCATTACACCTTTGTTATATAGCAATATATTGATAGAAGTGTATAGTGATTGAATGTACCATCCTCTGGGTCCTCATAAAAACTCTTTCTCGGTTGCGCTATATGACTTTGTTGTGTCTACCACAAATTCTGTAATAAAGCCTGCCACAATACTGTCAAGACAAAAGTCGACTGTGCGGTGAATTTGTTGTTCACCTGCTATAGTTGTTGGATCTGTACTGGGGTCCAATCTAGCTATCGAATCTGGTTCATCGTGTGGATATCCTTTAACCTTAATATCCACTCTTGTAGTAGATGTGGAAAATCACAAAAAAAGACTTCGTGTAAATCTGTAAATACCTATTTATCTAGGTATTTACGTGGTGTGATCCTGGGGTTTCTATTGTATTTCTCCGAAAACTCTAGCTCTTTAGTTCTCAACCAGCCCTCGATTTCTTCTCTCGTGGGGTTCCAAGGTTTCAAAATTCCCTTCTAATTTCTCATTGTTCTTTTGTTCCTCTCCTTGGGTTCTTATTCATTCTATCTCATCTACTCAGTCCTCTCTTGTTCCTCTTAACACGAAAATAGAACCATTTGTTGGTTACTATTTCCCTTCTCGGGTTGTCTAATATATTGACCCAGGGTTCATGTCATTTGGGGTTCCAAAAAATCCTCTAAAACTATTGACCCTCCTGGTAAACCAGAAGGAAACACAACACCTGGAAGGTACTACGCAGTCTCACCCGAGATAGCTTTAAATGGGTGACTGTAAGACTCAGGTGTTTACAGCCTAAGACAGAGTAGGGGATAGGGGTTTCTTAATTAAATCCAAGTATCATGAGTTGTAAGGTAAACTAGTTATTCCTTGAAGTCGCATACGTATATCCCACAGTTTAATTTCAGGAAAGTATAAACAAATTCATAGCAATGTATTAACTCATTCATCAAGATTAACCATTAATTCTGAAAAGAAAGAAGAGGAATGCATACATTTAACATATTGCACAAGTATTACTATGGTTCACCCCCTCCTGGGCTACGTCCACAAATATTTGTCTCTTGGCTCTTTTATTATGGCAGTTATGTATTCATGGCACCACGCGCTTACAATTCTCCACAAAATTGAGTAAGATCTATGTGAGGCAAACTAGATCGCACCAGGCTCTATAGCCTACGGTCTAATCCTCAGATATGCCTTCTCTCGTAACTTCTTTGCTCAACAGCTTACAAAATCGGTTCATACAACTAAAAATATTACATATCACCTACGCTCCTGTGTGGTTACAGTCTCAAAAACTTAACAATAACAAAACATACATATCTATATCTGATACTTTTGTATCTATATTTACATATATCGGGCTCTTCAACCTTTTACATAATATTACCAAAACCCTAACCCTTCTTACATTATGTCTTTCTACTATGCGCATGTTGTTCTTCCTCCAGCTGTCGCTTTCCTTTGTGCACACTTTCTTGCATGTGTGCATGCTATTCTTTTGCCAGTTGTTACTTCAGTTTTCTGCATGCTTTCTTTCCCATGATTGTTTTTCTTTCCTCTTCGATTTGGTGCCAACAGTTAACCATGTGATCTGCTACTTGATTGAGGTTTCTTGGAATATGTGTAAATGTGATGGAATCAAAGTTGCAAGATAGGAGTCTAACTTCCAGGTATTTGCAGAAGAGGCAAGGATTGTGAACATGATACACATTGTTGAGTTGTAGGACGACAAGATGGGAATTTAATAGAATGCTAAGGTGATGAATGTGGTAGTGAATGGCCTCAGCGAGGAGACAAATTAAAGTGTCATAGTTGGCTTGGTTTTTGGCAGTCGGGCCTAAGCATATGCCACTGGAATGGAGTAGTATATGTGAGGGGGTATAGAGGTCCGAAACGCGATTTTGGGTCCAGCGGCTGGCACCATCAGCGTAACCAATGTGGTAGAATGATGGATGATGCATCTGTCAATAACACAGGTGATAGATAAGACATGAGGAGTGGTGGAAATGAAGAAGACTAAAAACTCTACAAATGTGTACAACGAGAAAACTAAGGTAGGGGGATATGCTTAGGCATAAAACTTCTTCAAGTACAAATCGTTGACAGGTTCCTTGAGACAGAATCCTTCTGGAGGGGCCAAGTTGTAGGTGCCTTTAGTGAGGCAATGTAGGATGATGAAGGGGTCATTCCATAATGACTTGAATTTCCCATGTCCAAGATTGTCGTGGGAAATATCATAGGCTAACACAAGATCACCTTCATTGAATGAGAGAAGGTTGACATGGCAGTTGAAGGTGGCTTTGGACCATTTTTTAGCTACCTCCTTGTGTTGTAATGAAGATCGACGATCTTCATCAAGTGATTCTAAGGTTATCAGGCACTGCTACATTGGAGCAGTGTCAGGTAAGAGCTCTATGGCAATGCGTAATGTGGGGATTTCTCACTCGATAGGGAGGGTGGCTTCGATCCCATGGATGAGGTGGAATGGTGTAAAACCTGTGGTAGTTTTGATTGTTGTGCAATAATCCCATCAAGCGAAAAACAACATATGATGCCATTTGGTCTTATGTTTGTTGACGGTGTGTTGTAGCATGGTTTTGAGGACTTTATTTACATCCTCAACCTGTCCGTTGGAATGAGGGTAGTATGGGGAGGCAAATTCATGGGTGAAGCCTAATTTTGAGGAGATTTTTGCAAAGATATTGTTCTCAAAATGTTTACCATGATCGGAAGCTAACTGTTGTGGGACTCTGAACTGGGTAATGGCATGGTTGAAGAAAAAATGTGTTGTTGTGTCAGCAGTGTTGTTAAATGTGGGCATGGCTTTGGCCCATTTAGTAAAATAATCCACTACCACAAAAATGTATTTGTGTCCATTACTGGATGGAGGATGGAAAGTCATGAAATCTATGCCCCATTTACAAAAGGGGTCGATTGTGATGAACAGGTGCAGAAGAGTTGGTTGAGCTCGTGTTTTTTTTGCATAAAGCTACCATTTATGGCATCGCTTGATAGTGTGGATGCAGTCATGAAACAAAGTGGGCCAGAAGTATCATGTTCAAATTATTTTTTGGGTGGTGGACATACCCGAGAGGTGACCACTGCAAGCATCATTGTGGCAATAATTCAAGAATCTATCAGCTTCTTCAATGTTAAGACATCATTGAAATATGGTATCAACCCCACATCAGTAAATAATGTCTTCGATGAGGAGGTATCAGGGAGCTTGGTGGCGGATGTGTCGACAGTCATCTCTAGAAAGATGAGTTCTGAAATTTTGTGTACGAAGGTAGATGAGAAGGTCATCGTACCATGGGTTGTATGAGGAGATGAAGAAGAGGTGTTCATTAGGGAAATCCACAATGATGGGGGAATATTTTACGTCTGAGGGAAAAGTCGTAATGAGTTCAGTTGGGACAAGAGATTTCTTGCTTTTGGGATTAGAGAAATCTAGATCGTATTCCTGAAGGATAACGATCCATTGGGAAAATATTTTGTTGATATATCATCGACTAAGCAAGTACTGCATGGGGTTGGAATTTTCTACGATCTTGTTAGTTCGAAGCAAAATGTAATGCCACAGTTTTTGGACTGCGAGGACAACTGCTAACGTGAGTTTTTCATAATGATTATACTTTAAGGATAGTCTTGAAAGGTTTTTACTAATGTATTAAATCACATGTTCATGCCCATCATCCCCTAATTGGACGAGGACTCTTGCGAATGAAACAACAGAGGTTGATAAGTAGAGGATGTAATCACGATCATAGTCTGGGAGACTAATCAAAGGGGCATTGGATAGGGTGGATTTTAAATCATCAAAATTTGTTTGAGCATGTTTGTCCCATCGAAAGGGGATATCATGGTGCAGTAGGTGGAGAAAACCATGTGCGCAAGTGGCGTAGTCTAGGACAAAGCGACGTAAAAAGTTGGATTTTACTTGTAGGCTCTACATTTGGCGTAAATTCCTAGGTCATGGAATTTATGTGATAGCTTCGACATTGAGGGGGTCCACAGTGATGACATGCTAGGAGACAATGAACCCGAGGAGGTGCCCGATAATAACGAAGAAGACACACTTGAGGGGGTTCAAGAAGATATTATATGGGCGACATCGTTGAAAAATGATGTGTGAGTCATCTAAATGTTGGGTTCTCTTTTTGGATCGAGTAGTGAGGTCATCCAAGTAAGTGAGAATGATGCGAGAAAGATCATGAAAGGCATAGGTCATGGCCTATTGGAAAGTAGCCCCGACATTTTTTAGTCCAAAAGGCATAACGCGATAAGAAAAGGTACCCCAAGGGGTTGTAAAAGAGGTTTTGTACTGATCTTCTTGTTGGATTTGAATTTGATTGTATCCGAAGAAACCATCCATAAAGGACAGTGCCTCGTGGCTGGCACAATCATCGATTATTTGGTCGATGAAAGGGGTTGGGAAGTTGTCTTTGGGACAAGGGTGGTTGAGGTCACGAAAGTTAATGTAGACACGAATAGTTCCCTGTTTTTTTTTAACGGGGACGGGGTTGGAGACCCAAGAAGTGTACACAATGGGATAAATGAACCCAACAGTGCATAATTTTTCAATTTTAGCTTTGATAGCAGTTGCTTTGGACGGGTGGAGGGGGCGTTTCTTTTGACGAACAAGGGTTATATAGGACCATGTGTCGATTCAATGTTCGACTACAAAAGGATAGAGGTCAGGAATCTCCGTATATGACCATGCAAAAATATCTCGGTATTCCTGAAAGAGAGTTTTGTAAGCAATGATTTCTTCAGGGGAGCATGCAGTGCCAATGGTGATTGTTGACGATTCAAATCTCAATGAATTTTTTCCCACAAAATGTTGCTAAAGCCTATTATTATAAAAGATAAATAATACTAGTAGGTGGGGATCCCTTGTAGATTGAAGATCAGGTTTGGTTCTTATTTGATGTTGTGCTATTGTTCGACACTGCTTACATGGTGATATAATCTTGGTTTATTGGTGATGGAGAACGCATGTTTTTTTCTTTTCTGCTGCTCTAGGCTCAAGTTTTATTTTACAGTGGCCTATGTTATCCTTCTTATAGATTCTATCTGTTATTGGGATCTATTACTAGGAGACCTGCATAATAAACATGTTAGAAACAACATATACAAGCAATTGGAAATAAATGAAAGAAATGCAACAAATGGAAAGGGAAGAATTTAAACCATGTTATATGCTACTCTACATGCAATGAATTTTAATGGTCATTATTTAAACCTAGAAATAAGTTAATGGTTAGTGATTTGTTGAGTTATATGGGACATGGTTGATTTATGTTATGGCATAAGTTAGAAATGTGATATGGTTGCACTATTGGTGATGGTTTCGATACATAATTTACTTAATTGAATTATATAGTTGATGTGTATTATGGTCAAGTTGGCAATGGAAGGTATGATGTGGGTGGTGCGTTTGACAATTAATAGATTTCAATTCCAATGCATAGTTTAAATGAATGGTTAATGGATTAATGGTTGGCGTGTAGTAATGAATTAATTAACTACGGGTGGAGGCAAAGTGCATTTACTGCATGTCACCCTTACTCCTTCCACTGGCTGCCACCCTAGTCGGGCTATTGTTCAACCTTGGTGTTGTGGTTATGCTTAGATTTTCAAACAGGGAGGAATCGCTCGGCCAACTCATGTTTTAAGTGCTTGAATTATAGGTATGTCTTTTTTTTTCCATCCATGAGTCTGCTCTGTTTATGAAATGGATATTGGCTCGAATGTATGGGTTGTGCTTTCCTTGAGTATTGAAACTATGTAAAATCGTGGTTTTTAGAATGAAGCGTTGATGGTTTTCTCTACAATGATCTTAAATTCACAGTGTTATAGTTCATCCTGGGTATTAGCAGCCATAAAGGCTCTCTGTCATCCTTGTTGGTTTAGTTGGAGGGTTTCGTTTGGTCTTGAGTGGCTGGTTTCCTTCACACATTCGTATCACCATACCTAGTCTTTGGTTTTCATGGGGTTTAATGGTTGGAAGCGCTTTGTGTCAGTGTGCTTTGTTCACTTGGGCATTGGGTTGTTGTCGTTATTAATAGTCGCACAATGGGTTATCTTGCTTCTTCTCGACCCTGTTTGCACCTCAGCATTGTAGTTGGTTGACTAAAGAGACACGAGGGTTATACCTCGCGTGTGTTAAGTATCATTACCAGGCTTAATTGGAGCCTTTATCCTCTGTTCATAGCCTCTCCTGTCGCAGGATTTGTCACCTGTCCATGAAATGAATTGTGGTTTTCTCTATGTGTGCATCGTTGGTCTCAGAGGTCTTCACCATTGAGAGGATTTGACTCTATCCTCCCTATGTTGGTCCATAGAACAAACCCTTGAATCATCAAGCCCGAGGGTTGGTAGAGAAGATATTTGTGGCCTGTCGGGTTTACTATTGGTTTTTATGGATTGGTGTAGAATTCATTACTAGCTCACCCCATTGATTGTATGACAGTGGTGTTGGTTTTGGCATCTAGTCACTGCAATTTTTATTATTGGGTGGATAAGCTCAACATTTTTAATTGGAATGAGTTGTTAGATCAAATACATAGTCTCTATCCTTGTGTTTATTAAATTGATAACCCAACGCTATTTTTAATTGATCAATGCACAATGATTCTTCGCACTTTATACATTGGTATGAGTGGTGTTCCTATAAGCATGAGTCAATGATTATTGTAACTGTGTGTTTTTAATGGCCAAATGATTATTGAAATTGGGGTTCTTATGGAATTTCCACCCACTCTATACGTTATGGTTATTTGATTGTGTCATCAAGAATGGGCACAAGTGTTTACAGAGTATGATTTGTTACAGTTTGATTGATTTGAGAAATTATGCTGCTATCTCCTTGTAGTGGATTGATAACTCCACATGATAGGTTGATTGTGTGTTTAAATTTTCCAAATGGGAATGTTGCATTGTGGTGTTTATGGTATGGCTTCCCACTATGTATGTTATGGATATTTTTTGGGTTGTGCACTCAGAGATAGTCACAGAGTTTTAATCATGGCTTTGTTGCAATTCGATTATTTGTAGTATGAAGTCAGGTATGTTGTTGTTGCCTCTTTGTGTTGGATGGATAGCCCAACATTTTAAATGTTTAGATTACAAGGAAAATTGTACCTGTACAGTTACAGAAATGAAATTTCATTTTGTCAAATGGTTGTATTTTTCCCAGCATAGTGTGAGTTGAAATGGTGATTGGTTATCTGGGTGTTTAAATGACAAGCTAGGATCTTTGCAAGATGAATATGGATCATTGGTTGACTGTCGATTGGGTATGTTAAATGAACGTATTGCATTCTAAAACAATGAAAGGCACAAGTGTTATGACAGTATGACCACATTGTAGTTTAATTATTAAACAAATATAAAGACATAATCGAGCATGATTTGTATGCATACATTTGATGAGCAAAGTGAAAATAATCTACTGTGTATTTATTTGGAAATTACTTATGGAGAAATTGGAGAGAACAGAGCTCCCCTAAATATTGTTGTGGAATTCATATTGTTTTTATTATTGAGACTGTGTAAATATTTGGTTATGAACAGTGAACTAGTTAATACACAATACTTGTTAATGGATCACAATGGTCATTTGGTTGATGTATTTCCTTTTTCAGAATGGTTATATGGATTACTTAATTAATTTTATGAGCAGTACCTACTCTCATTCCCCACCATTATTTCATTTTTCACTAATTACAACCCCATCGCCTTCCCACATTCATTTCTCACTCCCTGTTCTAAAATTGATTACAGTCAATAATTTTTTTTGTGTTGAAGCAGTTGGAAGTAGCAGTGTCATGGTTGGATTACAATGATGTTTTCTTTGGTTTTCATTACAGTTGATTTTTTTTTTTCCTTGAGAAGTAACCTTGTTCTTTTCCCCTTCATTATATCATGTTTCACTCAATACAAACCCCTCGCATATTCCAGAACCCTTTGTTCACCCCCTGCTCATTAACAAACAATTGAACAATTTGTATGGATTGGATTGCATGAGTTTGATACGTTGTTGAGCCAAAATATATTTCATATTTTTAAAGATTTTTCATGTATGGTTATTTCAAATATTACTTGCTAATCAATCATGCATGTAGGAATGAGTTTTTTCAGCCGAGGTAGTTATGGTGGAGGCAATAAAGGGAGAGGTAATTGGAACCAAGGCCCAAGAAGTCCAAGGTTCTCCATACATTTTGATGTTGAATCACAAGAGCTTGGCCAGTTGTTTCAGGCTAGATTTTTCAATTGGATTGGGCAAGGCGTGGTCCAACCTAGGCCTGAAAGGCCTCCTTTCCAAGTTCTACAAGCCCCTCGTATCCCTATGCCTCCTCATGTCTCATTGCAACCTGAGGTTCCTAAAAATGATGGATGGAAAGAGATTATCCACCTGACAGTCTCCCAACATCGTGGCTAGCCTAATTTATCCCTACCTGCTCCTCCCCCTATTAACCCCATTGTCCAAGATGCCCCCCACTCACCAGTGCAGTCCTCTCATGCTAGCAAAAGGTTGAAAATTGAGGCCCACCATGCCCTTGACAAAGGAAAAAACCATTGTTGCTCCTTCCTCACCCTCCAATGGCTCTGATAAATCTGTGTCTTCCCAGATGCATTTGAGGTATGATTGTTCCCATATGATCAATGATATTAGGCCTAAAGGCTCAGCGCAGCCAAAGGAAAATTCAAGAAAATCGAAAGGTGATTGCATCAATCAAGGAAAGATTGCATCCCAGAGTGGGAAATATGGATTTGAGTTTTTATTTTATCTATTTTTTATGACAGTTGACTTCAGAAGTTTTTGGACAACACATTTTATTTTGGCATATATGAGTAATATTTTTTTTTAAATAATTTCAAATATCATGAGCTAAATTGTCAAATGTTGATATGATGATGGGAGTCATAAGGAGGTGTGTTTTGCTTAACTAACTAGTTATGTTATGATTGTTAAGAGATAAATTGAGTCACAAGGGGTCCCACCTACTATTTATTATTTATTATAACCCTTATTATGATTACTACTTTTCCCCCTAAATAAAAGTTGGTTGAGTCTTTTAATTAACTTAACTAATAAGTTGGTTCAACTACTTCAACCAACTCTAATTTTTTTAAAGGAAAAAGGAAAGAGAGGAACAAGGGAAGAGATAGAAGGAGAAGAATACTAAGGTTTTCTCTTTGAGTTTATGCTAAGATAGTTCAGTTTTCATTCATTCCTTAATTTATCACAAGCCTAATTATTTTTATGATAGCAAGGTCTTATTGTAGACAATAAGATTCAGGGTTGAATTACATCATTCAGACACTTGTTTTTTAGAGGTGTTGATCTATCTTTGATAGTCTATGTAGACTTGTCTATTTGTGAATTAGTTTTCATAACTGACAAAGGATATTGTGCAGAGTCGAGTGGGAAGCAATCTGTGGCAAGATGATCCATCTTTTAGAGTTCATTTTTTTATTTTCCGTCGGAGGTCCTTTGGTATGTCTCATCAAGGATGTCTAAGTTTGACTTTGGTCCTAAATTTCTGCATGAAATTTTGTAAAAGAATGACTCTTTGGTGAATTGGAATGAAATAAAGGATTGATTTATGTCTCATCTGTCTTGATTATCATCTTGGTGTCTTTACTTCTGTCTTTAAATTTATTTCAGCAACTGTTATATTCAGAAAATTACATAAAAAGTAAATTTTCAACAATATTTTAATTAATAAAAGACTAGCCTAAGCACTGGTAATTAATACTTGTGAGTTAGGATGTTATTTTTGTTGGCTATAAACATAGGGTGAGATTCCCGTCTATTTTTCTTTAGCCAAGCAGAATATGAAAATGCTTGAGTAAGATCATTTCATATCTTTTCCTCAACATTTATTTGGACACCATACTAGGGAGATCTTCGATATCTCTCTGGTTAATTTTTATACTCGATTTTCATCGATACATCTATTTTTCTGATATTGATTCTTTGATTGTTTTATTTCTTAATGACTATGCATGTTGCAAGGCAACCCAATATTGATCCCAGTCTTCAAAACCAGACCAACATTTTTTTGAATCTGTTTAATACCATTCTAGACACTGCCAATACTCGTGCTAAGATTAACCATTCTTGGGCAGCAATTGAATGAGATATTATTTCTCAAGAACAATTGGAATCTAGACATAGACAGCCTAGAAATCAACAGTAACCCTTTTGTTTCTTCAAGTTTTGGACTTTCATTCATGTCCTTAGACTCTTGTGCTTCTAGAAGAAGAAGAGGATTGTCACCTGAAATCAATCCTATTGCTGAAATAGGAAGAAGAAACGTTGTGTTGTCTGCCCAACAAAGTGATCTAAGGAGGAATTTATCTGATTCATCTAGTTCATCTTTCTTTCCCTCATCTATCATCCACAAGATGGCATCTAGTGGTGGTTCCAGTGGCACTGGAAGTGCTCCATCTTCTCAATCTTCATCGTCATCATTGATTTGTAGCTTATATAGCCACCATATCCCTATCCAATATACCACCAATCCCACCAAAGTCATTAAAAATTATGGTCTTTTTCAGTTCGAAGAAGACACCACAACCACACCATGGCATGTTTCCTCTCCTCTTAACCTAGCACCTGCTACTCGTCCACTTCCTAAATTTAAAGAGAGTCTTCCTAGGTTTCCAGGAAATAACATTGTCACTACAAACAAACACCTAGTGGAATTTTCTAATGCTTGTCATAACATAGGGGCTACTGACAATGATACTTGCATGCGTTTATTTGTAAATTCCTTGAAAGGAAAGGCTGCGGCCGACTTCTTTGACCTTCCTCCTAAGATTTCATCTACTTGGGAGGAGTTAATCTATTGGTTCTAATCCACTTATGGGAAATATAAAATCCCAGCCAAGAAGTTAAGGGAGTATAATAGCGTTACCTATAAGGATGGTGAGACCATCAAATCCTTCAACTTGTGTTTCACCCAGTTATAAAATCAAATCCCCAAACTCATTTGACCTCAGAACCAAGCCTCTTTCATGCATTAGTACAATGCATTTCCTTCCCCTTTCAGTCATAGGATTGAGGAAAAAGCCATTGATAATCTCGGTTCCACTCTGCATACTTGTTCAGAGTAAGAAGAATATATTGAAAGAATTGGTCTTCCCTAGGGAGAATTGGTTAGACAAACAAACATGTCCGCCCTCTTATAGCTAGTACAAGATATGAATAATCATATGATAGAATTCGAGTGAAAGGGAATTGTCTCCCCTCTCAACCCTAGAGCTTCATCCTCTTCTACACCCCCTTTTAGAAATCTGGTTGAAAATAATTGTCATCCTAAAGCTATCATGCCTCAAAGTTGGTGTAACTTTAGCAAGGAACACCATGAGGAAACCACATGTGAGGTAAAGAAGAGTGCCAAAGATAATATATTTGGTAAAATACCAAAAGCTACTATCGATGTCCTATATTTTGCAGAACTAGAAGATGTCATGGTCATCAATACTAGGAACAAAGCATATGCTCCCAAGGGAAAATTTGATTCTCCCCGTAGTTCCTCTAACCTGAGCTCATCCTCAACCACTGCTACTCTCTAGGTTACTAAGGTTCCTGAGAGTCAAGGAATCACTCCCCCTCTCTCCTCTTCCAAATATAATATCTTGAATAAGTTGGCCAACATCAAAGCAGATGAAACCCTTCTAGACATGGTTGTCTTCCCTGAACAACAGATGCATCTGAAACAATTCATGGAAGGAAAAATTTTCATTGTATCCAATCTTTTCGAAGAGGTAAACAAAGAGGATTATTCTGTAAATAAAGTAGGTGCACATAATTTTAGATACCCTGTAAAAAATCCCCCTTTTTATATTTCTGTAAAAATTATGGATAAGATTGCCCATTGTTTCCTCATTGATGGCGGTTCGAGCCCAAGTGTGATGTTGAAGATTATTATGGAATATCTAGGCTTGTCTTGTACAAATGAAAACTCTAGAAGCATGCTCTCCTATAATAGTCTACAACAAAAAACCATAGGAGAGATTAAGGATGTGACCTTGGTTTTATGCGCTCATCCTGAAATAAGGACAACCCTCAACATTCAGGTAATTGATATGCCTGTAAGAAATTACTCAATTATCTTGGGAAGAGATTGGAAATCCTTAACAGGTGGATACCTTTCACTTGAAGGGACACATTTTTCTGTTCCTAGGAATGGTAAGAACATTATAGTCCTTAGACAGGGAAGAATTTCACCCTACATAGAGAGTGTTCCGCAATCTAGCATAAACTATATCAAAGGGGACCTGAGAGTGTATTCCATATTTATCGAAGAGGATAATATTCCTTTGGAAAGAATTGATTTATATGATTATGTGTGGCATATGCACTTTGATGGTTCACTCTCTAATGTAGGTAATGGGGTTGGAATTATCTTGGTTTCCCCTATAGGAAAAATTCATAATCTGTCTTACAGATTAGAGTTTGCATGTACAAACAATGTCACTAAGTTCAAAGATTTATTATTAGGCATTGAAAACACCCTTAATCTTGGTTGTGGTCACCTTTTAGTTTTTGGATATTCTAAGCTTGTTGTGAACTTGATACGTAAATTGTGCTCTCCTAACAACAACTTGACAGAACAATACTCCCAAACTGTTTGAGCTCTTATATCAAACCTTCTATATTTCAACATCACTCATGTTAAGAGGGATTTGAATTCAATGGTTGGTCAGTTAGTTGTCTTTGCAGCTTCTCCTAATCAACAATTTTTGCCTCACAGGCCTGATTGTTCTTTTCAATTTCTATATTGTCCATATATCCCTGACAATGTAGAATCTTGGTAGGCCCTCCCTAACAATAATAGCATTTGTGCTTTCATTCAGTATGAACCTCTTAAGCACAAGGAGATTATATTTATAGAGAACAATAAGATTCCTGAGGGTTTGAATTCTATTGAGAGTTCGTTTTCGTTGAGTGATGTAGGAAATAAAGAAAAATAGAAAGAAGAGGAGTTACAAATGAAGGTGGGAGAAACCATCTCGTTGAACATTGGGGCACTTGAATCTTCAACGAATGATAACATAAGTACCCAATGTTCTGATAAAGAAGTAATGAAGTTTTCCAAGCTACTTGTTGGATTTCAATAGGTTTCTACTTGGCCTTATGAGGACCTTTGTGGTTTTGATCTAGGTCTTATTCAACATACTATGAAACTAGCTAGGTAGAAACAAAGACTTGTTAATTCTGCACTTAATGTAGCTGTTCAAAAGGAGTTGGGAATTTTCTTAAAGGCTGGGATCATTTTCCCATCCCACTCTGAGTGGGTTCAAAATTGGGTACCTGCTTCAAAGACCACTGATCATATTAGAACTTGCATTCATTTTCACACTTTTAGTCAGGCTATTATGAGAAATTATTTTCCTCCCCTCAATATGAAATTAATTTTGTAGCAGGTCGTAGAGTCACAGTTAAGACCCTTACTTGACAGTTTTCTGGGTTACAATAAAATCAAGGTTAAAGGGGAAAATGTTCACAAAACCACTTTTATCACTAATTGTGGTACCATGTCTTACAAATGCCTATTTTATGGCTTACTCAATACAAGTACCACCTTTAAATACCTATGCACATGACTCTCGATGAATTGGTCAGTCTCCATCTCTAACTTGATTATCTAATTGTGTGCGCCAAGGGGTTGATAATTACATCAGAATTCCAAGTGTTAGGTCATTTCCAAATTTATTTTTTCTTGCACACTAACTCTTACATTTTAAAGTATTTATAGAAGCAATTGTTTTCCTACAGCCCTAACAGACCTTGCTTGAAATATTGCGAGGGACCAACGTGAAAAGTTCTAATGTTGTCTGGATTTTCTGTATACTAGTATCCTAGCTCTACTTTCATTTTTTTGTGCTTCTTTTTCTGCTTTATAGTAGTTTGACTTATTCTTTCTGAGTTAAAAATTTTCTTGCTTCTTTTTCATTTTTGTCTTTTATTACTGTTGTTTTAATTTCTGCAATTTTTACTTCTGTCATGGTTTTGTTTCCTATCATCTTTTAGCTAATTTGTTCAAGATAGGATGTTGGATCAATTCTTCCATAGTGACACTTCTGCAAATCATTGTTATTCAATAACAATCAATCTTACACAGTTGTAATGATATCTCCTCTGAAGGACCCTTGAAATTGTTATGTATTTCCACTGTTGTCTATCAAGAATTGGTTACCTTTCGCTTCTTCTTGCCATTTCTTCATCCATTGATATTGTTAAGAGCAAGTCCAAAAATGTTTTTCTTCTTGAAGTTAAGAGAAGATTATGGTTGAATGATTATGCATACAGTGGTAGCACGCCTCATACTTAACACTTTCCATGAGTTATTCCCAAACTCCCGGTCATTTTTCCATTAAATTCGCTCACTTCCCCCTGTTGCGTAATCTTCCTGGTTATATCTTCTTGGCCCGTTGTTCTTGGTCTACAAAACCATGAGTTATGAGTTCTAAATCTTTTGAAAACAAATTTCCCTATGGATTCTCCAGTTTGTTGACGATTAAAATCGCAACGAAGTTTTCCCCGCAAAGTGTTGCTAAAGCCTATTATTATAAAAGATAAATAATACTAGTAGGTGGGACTCCCTTGTAGATTGAAGATCAAGTCTAGTTCTTATTTGATGTTGTGCTATTGTTTGACACTGCTTACATGGTGATATACTATTGGTTTATTGGTGATGGAGAAGGCATGTTCTGTGTTTTTCTGTTGCTCTAGGCTCAAGTTTTATTTTACAATTGCCTATGTTGTCCTTGTTATCGTTGCTATTTTTTATTGGGATCTATTACTAGGAGCCCGACATAATAAACATGTTATCAAAAAAATATACAAGCAATTGGAAAGAAATGAAAGCAATGCAACAAATGCAAAGGGAAGAATTTAAACTATGCTATATGCTACTCTACATGCATTGAATTTTAATGGTCATTATTTAAACCTTGCAATAAGCTAATGGTTAGTGATTTGTTGAGTTATATGGGACATGGTTGATTTATGTTATGGCATAAGTTAGAAATGTGATATGGTCGCACTTTTGGTGATGGTTTCGATACATGGTTTACTTAATTGAATTATATATTTGATGTGTATTATGGTCAAGTTGGAAATGAAAGGTATGATGTGGGTGGCGCGTTTGACAAGTAATAGATGTCAATTCCAATGCATGGTTTAAATGAATGGTTAATGGATTAATGGTTGGCATGTACTAATGAATTAATTTACGGTGGGTGGAGGCAACGTGCATTTAATGCATGTCACCCTTACTCCTTCTGTTGGTCGCCACCCTAGTCGGGCTATTGTTCAACCTTGTTGTTGTGGTTATGCTCTGATTTTCAAGCAGAGAGGAACCACTCGGCCAGCTCACATTTTAAGTGCTTGGATTTCAGGTATGTCTTTTTTTTTTCCATCCATGAGTCTACTTTATTTATGAAATGGATATTGGCTTGAATGTATGGGTTGTGCTTTCCTTGAGTATTGCAACTGTGTAAAATCATGGTTTTAAGAATGAAGTGTTGATGGTTTTCTCTGTAATGATGTTAAAGTCACAGTGTTATAGTTCATCCTAGGTGTTAGCATCCATAAAGGCTCTCTATCATCCTTGCTGGTTTAGTTGGAGGGTTTTGTTTGGTCTTGGGTGGTTGGTTGCCTTCACGCATTCTTATCACCATACCTAGTCTTTGGTTTTCATGGGGTTTAATGGTTGGAAGCGCTTTGTGTCACTGCGCTTTGTTCATTTGGGAATTGGGTTGTTGTCGCAATTAATGGTCATATGGTGGGTTATATTGCTTCTTCTTGGCCCTGTTTTCACCGCAGCGTTGTAGTTGGTTGACTAGAGAGCCACGAGGGTTATACCCCATGTGTGTTAAGTATCATTACCAGGCCGAATTGGAGACTTGCTCCTCTTTTCATAGCCTCTCCTGTCGCAGGATTTGCCACTAGTCCACGAAATGAATTGTGGTTTTCTCTGTGTGTGCACCGTTGGTCTTGGAGGTCTTCACCATTGAGAGGAGTCAACTCTAGTCTCCCTGTGTTGGTCCACAAAATAAACCATCGACTCCTCAAGCCCGAGGGTTGGTAGATAAGACGATTGTGGCATGTCAGGTTTACTATTGGTTGTTATGGATTGGTGTAGAATTGATTACTGGCTCACCCCATTGATTGTATCACAGTGGTGTTGTTTTTGTCATCTAGTCACTACAATTGTTATTATTGGGTGGATAAGATCAACATGGTTAATTGGAATGACTTGTTAGATCAAATACATAGTCGTTGTCCTTGTGTTTGTTAAATTGATAACCCAACACTATTTTTAATTGATCAATGCACAATGATGCTTTGCGCTTGATACATTGGTATGAGTGGCGTTCCTATAAGCATGAGTCAATGATTATTGTAACTGTGTGTTTTTAATGGTCAAATGATTATTGAAATCGGGGTGCTTATGGCATTTCCACCCACTATATACACTATGGTTATTTGATTGAGTCATCAAGAATGGGCACAAGTTTTTACACAGTATGATTTGTTACAGTTTGATTGATTTGAGAAATTATGTTGCTATATCCTTGTAGCATATTGATAAATCGGCGCGATAGGTTAACTGTGTGTTTAAATTTGTCAAATGGGAATGTTGCATTTTGATGTTTATGGTATGGCTTCCCACTGTGTATGCTATGGATATTTTTTGGGTTGCGCACTCAGAGATAGTCACAGAGTTTCAATCATGGCTTTGTTGCAATTCGATTATTTGTAGTATTAAGTCAGGTATGTTGTTGTTGCCTCATTGTGTTGGATGGATACCCAACATTTTAAATGTTTATATTCCAAGGAAAATTGGACCTGTATAGTCACAAAAATCAAATTGTGTTTTTTCGAATGGTTGTATTTTTCCCAGCATAGTATGAGTTGAAATGGTGATTGGTTATCTGGGTGTTTAAATGACAAGCGAGGATCTTTGCAAGATGAATATGGATCATTGGTTGATGGTCCATTGGGTATGTTAAATGAATGTCATCCATTCTAAAACAGTGACAGGAATGAGTGTTGTGACAGTATGACCCCAATGCAGTTTAATTATTAAACAAATGTAAAAACAGAATCGAGCATGATTTTTATGCTTGCATTTGATGAGCAAAGTGAAAATAATATACTATGTATTTATTTGGAAATTGTTTATGGATAAATGGGAGAAAATAGAGCGTGGAATGTATATTGTTTTGATTATTGACACTGTGTAAATATTTGGTTATGAACAGTGAACTAGTTAATACACAATACTTGTCATTGGATCACAATGGTCATTTGGTTGGTGTATTTCCTTTTTCATAATGGTTATATGGATTACTTAATTAATTTTATGAACAGTACCCACTCTCATTCCCCTTCATTATTTCAATTTTCACTAATTGAACTCCATCACCTTCCCACATTCATTTCTCACTCCCTATTCTAAAATTGATTACAGTCAATAAAATTTTTGTGTTGAAGCAGTTGGATGTAGTAGTGTCTTGGTTGGATTACAGTGATGTTTTCTTTGGTTTGCATTATAGTTGATTGTTTTTTATCCTTGACCAGTAACCATGTTATTTTCCCCTTCATTGTATCATGTTTATGTCAATACAAACCCCTCGCATATCCCATAACCCTTTGTTCACGCCTTTCTCATTGACAAATAGTTGAACAATTTATATGGATTGGATTGCATGAGTCTGATACGTTGTTGAGCCAAAATATATTTCATATTTTTAAAGATTTTTCATGTATGGTTATTTAAAAGATTACTTTCTAATGAATCATGCATGCATGAATGAGTTTTTTCAGTCGAGGTAGCTATGGCAGAGGCAACAGAGGCAGAGGTAATTGGAACTGAGGCCCAAGAAGTCCAAGGTTCTCCATACACTTTGATGTTGACTCACGAGAGCTTGGCCAGTTATTTCAGGCTGGATTTTTCAATTGGATTGGGCAAGGAGTGGTCTAACCTAGGCCTAAAAGGCCTCCTTTCCATGTTCCGCAAGCCCCTGATATCCATGTGCCTCCTCACGTCTCATTGCAACCCAAGGTTCCTAAAAATGATGGATGGCAAGAGATTGTCCACCCGACAGTCTCCCAACATCATGGCTGGCCTAATTTATCCCTAGGTACTCCTCCACCTATTAACCTCATTGTCCAAGATGCCCCCCACTCACCAATGCAATCCTCTCATGCTAGAAAAAGGTTGAAAACCGAGCCCACCATGCCCTTGACAAAGGAAAAACCATTGCTTCCCCTTCCTTGCCCTACAATGGCTCTGACAAATCTGTGTCTTCCCAGATGCATTTGAGGGACGATTGTTCCCACGTGATCAGTGATATTAGGCCTAAAGGCTCAGCGCAGCCAAAGGCAAATTCAGGAAAATCGAAAGGTGACAGTAGCAATCAAGGAAATATTGCATCCCTGAGTGGGAAATATGGCTTTGAGTTTTTATTTTATCTATTGTTGATGACATTTGACTTCAGAAGTTTTTGGAAAGAACGTTTTATTTTGAAATAGATGACTAATATTTTTTTTGAAAATAATTTCAAATATCATGAGCTAAATTGTCAATGTTGATATGATGATGGGAGTCACAAGGAGGTGTGTTTTTCTTAACTAACTAGTTATGTTATGATTATTAAGAGATAAATGGAGTCATAAGGGGTCCCACCTACTAGTTATTATTTATTATAACCCTTATTATGATTATTACTTTCCCCCCAAACTAAAAGTTGGTTGAGTCTTTTAATTAACTTAACTAATGATTTGGTTCAACTACTTCAACCAACTCTAATTTGTTTAAAGGAAAAAGGAAAGGGAGGAACAAAGGAAGGGATATAAGGAGAAGCATACTAAGGTTTGCTCTTTGAGTTTATGCTGAGATAGTTTAGTTTTCATTCATTCCTTAATTTATCACAAACCTAATTCTTTTTATGATAGCAAGATTCGGGGTTGAATTACATCATTCAGACACTTGTTTTTCAGAGGTGTTGATCTATCTTTGATAGTCTATGTAGACTTGTATGCTTGTGAATTAGTTTTCATGACTAACAAAGGCTATTGTGCAGAGTCGAGTGGGCAACAATCTGTGGCAAGTTGATCTAGCTTTTAGAGTTCATTTTTTTATTTTTTTTCGGAGGTCCTTTTGTATGTTCCATCGGGGATGTCTAAGTTTGACTTTGGTCCCAAATTTCTGCATGAAATTTTGTAAAAGAATGACTCTTTGGTGAATTGGAATGAAATAAAGGATTTCTTTATGTCTCATCTATCTTGATTATCATCTTGGTGTCTCTACTTCTATCTTTACATTTATTTCAGCAACTGTTATATTTACAAAATTACATAAAATGTAAATTTCCAACAAGCTTTTTATTAATAAAAGACTAGCCTAAGCACTGGTAATTAATACTTGTGAGTTAGGATGTTATTTTGTTTTGCTATAAACATAGGGTGAGATTCCCATCTATTTTTATTTAGCCAAGTATAATTTGAAAATGCTTGAGTAAGATCATTTCATATATTTTCCTCAACAGTGATCTCTTCTACGATGCCTGGTTTAATGGAAATGCCAATTTTGACTGTGGGGGAGATGTTGGCCGTGTTTCCTTCTTCAAAAGCATCGGGGGAAGGAATAGGGTTTTTGAACCAGTCAACATGCCCCAGAGGAATAAAATCCTTGGTTTCGATTGCGCACAGGAGGGATTGATCATGAGGGTGAAAGACCTCTTGTGAGAGGAAAAGTGCTCGATGACGGAGCACATTCCAAGGGAAATCAGGGGTAGTCAGTTCCACCAAGATATCTTTGTCATAGTGGAAAATGTGAGAATTGAGGAGATCTTGAGAGATGGCAGGGGGAACCGTCAATAGGTAAGTGTTATTGTCCTTAAGGGGTGAGTACGTAGAAGGGATATCGTGTACAGGGTGTGATGGCTCTCTTGACATAAACCAAATGTCACAATATTGTGGATGGTATCTCATTCACACAGGGACCCACAAAGAAATATAATGAATTTCAATAATGTGAGAATCAATAGGGAGAGTGTTGGGCCCGAGATATGATCAATTTTATGATAGTAGTTAGATACTTTTGTTGAATGTACATATGTATTTTTCATGTTTTGGAGAATATTTTTGAAGAATTTTGTGCCAAAACGCTATGATCTACACAAGGTATGCATAATTCATATTTTATATTGATCTTGAGTATAATTCATTACATTTTTATGTTTCCAATGATCTAATTCATGTTTTCTGGTGTTACAGGGAAAAATCGCATCACGTTTCTGCTTCTGGTACTCATTCCGACACTCCATCTGGTACTCGATCCAGTACCCGGTTCGACACTCCGTCCAACACCTTGTCCTACACAAAAACAATGGGTGATTTGGTGGTTATGGTATTGGCAGCCAGTGTTGGGTGAATCAGGAACATGGGTTTTTCTCTTGCTTATCCCCTTCAGCTACTGAACTCTTGACAACTTGATTTGGGTTGTTGAGTTGGGTGATTATTGGTTTGCTCCATTTCGGCAGTTAGGGCACCACTAATGTAATTTTTTGTTTATAGAAGAGGTTCAACCCTCCAATGGTCGACCTCTTGGTCTATAAAACCTTTAAATAACATCGTGCTGGTCATACAATAGTTAGGAAGCAGTAAAATAAGTAGAGGATTAGAGACAAGTACGTTTTCCTCTATTTTTGCATTTTTCAATTGCCAGAATTGTATAAGACTGCGTTTTTCAAGTTTTAATGGTGAAATTGATTTGTTGAGTTCGTGGTGTGCCTTTGCGAAGTGGCCATGACTTGCTGGGGGGCCCACCAATAGTCTAGTAATTGTTATATGTGTTATTTATGCATTTCATAGCTTAGATGTCTTTTTATTTCCTGTACATGAATTGTTCTTTGATTTCTTTGTTATCTAATTTGTTGTTGTAGTTCAACTATTTTAATTCTCTTTTGCAAGTTAGTATGAAGGATTTATGTTAATATGCATTAATTCTATAACTATGAACGAGTTTGCAAACTCATAGACTAACCCCGTGTGCAATTAAAAGTTAGATTGTGTTTTATTTATGCTTTTAAAATCAAGTTTAAAATAGAGTAGAACATAGTTTTAGTTTATGTTCTCTTTAACAAGGATTCGGTGGATGGATAGGGTTAGTTTCAGTCTTTATTTGTAGATTTCCTATTTAATTGTTGTTTAGATTTCATTTAACTAGTTGTTAATTCATTTACTCATTAGATTACTTGCTATATGATAGAATCATGTTTTAATTTCTGTTTATATGCATTTTCCTTTCCTCAATTTGAATTGTTAAAATAGATATAGCATAGTTTTATTTTATGCAATTTCTTTCCTAGAATTAGATTGCAATTCCAATTCTTAGTTATTGATTGAATTTAATTATGAGTTTTTCTTACATAGCATAGAGTACAATTAAAATCTCGTTATATTATTGATGGTTAATAGTCATATGAATATGCAAGGTAATTGACGATTGTTTCTGTAATGGCTAAGTTTTCATTGGATTGTTTAATCCACACCTTTCACTTTGCTATTGAGATCAGTATTGAGATTATACCGCTTGAGTCATCTTTTGTTGTCAAGTGCCATCAAGATATTACAAGACACCGGAGACATCCACACAACCACCAACACTCTATTTGAGTTTTCATAGGTTAAAAGATAGTTTCTTGCTTTCATAGATCAGAAGATAGGTTTATTGCTGCTGTAGGATAGATAGTCTTTTGCTTTGGTAGATTAAAGAGAAGTTTTCTTATCATAGATTAAAGGTTAGTTGTTAGTTCTTCTTTCTTTCAATTAAATAGATTTCCTTTTATGAATTAGAAATAGTTTTGAAGTTTGAATTAAGAATATAATTCACTTTCCTCTTAGCTTAGTTAATTGTTCAATGAGCAATTTTAATTAGATTACTTGCAGTAGAAGTATCTTAGGGTAGTTAGTTGTTTACTTGCTTTAATAGGTTAAATTGATTACTTGTTTATTCTTGCTTTGATAGTATAGTTGTTTGTTTATTTACTTGCTTTTATAGGGTTGTTGCCCATTGAATTTAGGTGGGCTAGTGAAAGTAGTTTGCTTTTGCTATTTTCTTATTGTTATGCTTAATAGTTGCTTTTTCTATTTGCTTATTGTTATGCTTAATAGTTGTTTTTGCTTATTGTCTTGATTGAATTAGTTTTCTTCAAGTAGGGTTTTCATTTGTTTTCTTAGAACTATCCATCGATCCTTGGTCCAAAAGTACTTAGGTTACATAGTTTAAAGTTGCTTAGTAGGGTTTGCTCATTAGATAGCTTTTCTTGAATAGATTAGCCTTAGATAGCCACTTCCTTAGTTAGAATATACTACTATCAGCCCTTCTACCTTTGGCATATATTTTGCTACAACTCTAAGTATACTTACCCCAGGTTGACAATTTAATTGAGGGTTTTTAGTGTGTTTTTAGTGCATATAGAACACCCATAATTTTTGGCGCTGTTGTCGGGGAGTTGTCTCAAGGTAGGAATTAGATCATTTCTAAACCTTAGCATTAGTTTGGTGGCGGGGGGACTTTAAGATGAGAGGTGAGAACCTGAGCATATGCTATAGTAGGTTCCCCCAAACCCAATGATAGTTTTCCTTTTTGTTTTTTTTTTCTTTCATGAATAGACCTAGGGACCCAAAAGTTAGATACGTCAGACCTTTCAACCAAAGGTTCCTTCCGAACTTTTTGGGGGAAGGAACATTCCACTCATAAACTTCACGGACCTATACCGAAAAACAGGAGCTAGCTCAACCCAAAGAGCTAAAGCAGTCTCTGCAGAGACTAAGACACAGAGCACTATAGAACAAAATTCAAAGCATCAATAATATTGGGACAAGAGGCAAGACCACTCGAGCCTTGTGTAGAACAAAATAATACAACTTTTGTTTTCTTACCACCTTCAGGATATCCTAAATTTGTGGACATCATCTTTGTGTGAAACAAGTTTTATCAAATGGAAAGATGAACTCAAAATCAGCCATTAGCATCCTAGAAGTAGTCGATATTTCTTCTTTTCAAGAAGAACATATTTTGGCAGCAGCCAAAAGTGTATCTACCTCTTCAGAAATATTAGAAGAATCAAGGTCCTATGAGCTACAAAATGATTTTCCTTGCCAAAATGTGAAGGAACCTGAAGAATTATAAACTACACTTAGTGGAGAGCAATCATTAAGACCTGCAATTGAGGAGTTATCAACATCCATCTCAGCAGATCCTTTATGTACTTTAGAAATCAATCATCCAGAAGAAGAGGATCTACATAGCATGATGAAGGAGAGCATAGAAATTATTGTTTGTGAACATCAAGATTACATTGAAATTTGGTTTCAAGAGGTCATCGGACCACAATACTATTCTCTTCTTCAACACCTTCTGATTCCAAAACAAGTAGGTTGGTTTGTTCTTCATATCCAGGTAATCATTGAGGTAACTTTTTCATATGCGGATATGAGTATGTTTTTTATCTTGCTCCGCACATGGTTACATTGGAAGAGTTCTTACACTTGAATAAATATTTTCCCTTTCTTTTTAGGTAGGGTAGGATAGTAAATAAAAGATGCATGTTGTTAGTTTAGCTTAAAGTCTAATGCAACCTCATTTTACATTTTCTTTTAATAAGAGAACTATGAGATACATGTTCCTATGACTTGATCTCATTGATATCATTAGTTTATTATATTTTAGAGTGTGGTTTTTGCAAACAGTTTTAGAGATATTCATAGGTATTTATATCACCAAGGGTAGACAATTCCAAGGAGATATAAAAGAAGAATTTTTCTTCAAAACATTGTTATACTTGAACCTTGTTGTCTGCTAAGCATCAAATGAATAATGACTTGTTGTAGTTAGCCATGTTTTTGCAAAATATTTTCATCTTCTTTTTCTCAAGGCATCTTAAGAAGTAGTTGCTCTTGAAAATATTCACCACTGTATAAGGAAGTGATACCATAACCATCAAGCTTAGAGGTCTCTCATACAATTTCCCC
>ML827601.1:0-10392 GCA_009831015.1 Picea engelmannii | reverse complement strand
GTAGAATATTTTCATCTTGAAGAGTTAGATGTAAAAACAACTTTTCTCCATGGGGATTTGGAGGAAGAGATTTATATGCAGCAGCCACAGGGGTATGAGGTCAAAGGGAAGGAGAATTTGGTATGCAGGTTGAAGAAGAGCTTATATGGACTAAAGAAATCTCCAAGGTAGTGGTATCTAAAGTTTGACAGGTTTATGATAGAATAGGGTTATAGTAGATTTCATTCTGATCACTGTGTTTATTTTAAAAAGATAGAAAATGGAAGCTTTATTATTTTTCTATTGTATGTAGATGACATGCTTGTTGCAGGGTCTAATATGCAGGATATAAATGTGCTCAAGAAGAAATTATCCAATTCATTTGCAATGAAGGATTTGGGTGCTACAAAGAAAATCCTTGGTATCAAAATAACAAGAGACAGGAAAAATCGCAAACTGACATTGTCTCAGGGTGAGTACACAGAGAAGGTGTTGGAGAGGTTTAGAATGCAGAATGAAAAACCAGTTAGTACACCTTTGGCCAGCCATTTCAAATTAACTAAGGAAATGTGTCCCAAGACACAAGAGGGGATAGAATACATGTCCAGGGTCCCTTATCCATCAGCAGTTGGCATCTTGAAGTATGCAATGGTTTGCACATGCAGTGGGAGTTGTGAGCAGGTATATGAACAATCTAGGTAAAGAAAATTGGGAGGCAGTAAAGTGGATTCTCAGGTATTTGAGAGGTACTACTACTCATGCATTATGTTTTGGAGGTTCAAACACTATTCTACATGGATATGTTGATTCAGATATGACAGGTGATAAAGATAGCAGGAGGAGTACCACAGGGTATGTTTTTACTATAGATGGAACAACAGTAAGTTGGATTTCGAAACTGCAAAAGGTTGTTGCACTTTCAACAACAAAGGCATAGTATGTTGTTGCTACAGAGGCTAGTAAGGAGATGATTTGGTTACAGAGGTTTATGGAGGAATTGGGAAAGAAGCAAGAGAATAGCAGGTTGTACTGTGAAAGTGAGAGTGCCATTCATCTTGCAAAGAACTCATCCTTCCATTTGAATGCTAAGCATATACAGTTGAGGTACCACTTCATATGATCAGCCTTGGAAGATGGACATTTGAAGTTGGAAAAGATACACACCAGCCAGAATCCTGTAGACATGTTAACAAAGGGAGTAACCAGGGAGAAACTGAGTTCCTGCTCAGTTTCAGTTGATCTTCAAGAATGAAGATGAAGATGAGAAATTTGCCAGGTCTAAGAAGGTTCAGAGTCCAGCATATACAGCAGCGGTGGAGTTGTTGAGATCAGTCTCCAAGTGGGAGATTTTTGGTTGTGGAGCCTGATTATCTTTTTGATTCAGAGGTCTTTTACTTTCATCTGTGTTTATACCCCATGAACTATTTACACCTCAGAAGTATGTACACTCTTCCACGCGGGGGAGTGCAGAGGGGAGGTACCCCCTCTGCGGGGTCCGGGGGATCTGGGGGCAAGTGGGCCCCTAGTGGGGGTTCGGGGGCGAATCCCCCGAAGAAAAAATTTCCTTGTAAATGTATATTGTAATTTCAATGTAAATCTGGACTGTTCATTATAAGGTCGCAAATCTAACAGTAGAAATTATGTTAGGGTTTTTTCCCTAGAAGGAAACCCTCTTTTATGAGGGAAATGTATTGTTGCTATGGATGATGGCAAATATTGTATTCTGAGATGGGAGATTGTGAGAGAAAGAAGTGGAAGTTACAATGGTTTTGTTGTAGGTTGTATCCTTTCATATGCTGGATAATAATAAAGGAAGGACCTGGTAATTTCTCTGGTGGACGTAGCCCATGATGGGTGAACCACATAAATCTCTGTCTCTATTGTATTGTGTATCTTCTGTGTTTTGTTTCCGCATTTGTTTTATTTTATTTCTCCACGGTCCTGTTTTTCTAACAACTGGTATCGAAGCGAAAGGTAACTCGCAGGAAAAGAGGGTTCCTAGTTCGAGTGGGAGCAATGTCAGAAGATGGAAAGTTTAGGGTTGAGAAATTTAACAACCAAAACTACCAATTATGGAAGATGTAGATGGAAGACTATTTATATCAGAAGGATCTATTCCTACCATTG
Organism: Picea engelmannii; assembly: GCA_009831015.1. NCBI lineage: Eukaryota > Viridiplantae > Streptophyta > Pinopsida > Pinales > Pinaceae > Picea > Picea engelmannii. Next base: position 8,286 of record ML827601.1, on the reverse strand, counting down.
AGTGGAATAGCAAAGAAGCCGGTGGCTATGAAGGACGAAGAATGGGAGATTCTTGACAGAAAGGCTCTAGGAATGATAGGGCTGGGCCTGGCAGCATCGATGGATTTCAATATTTCCAAAGAAAAGACAATGAAGGGTTTGATGGACGCATTGGCCAAATTGTATGAAAAACCCTCGGCATCCAATAAGGTATTCCTAATGAAGAGATTATTTAATATGAATATGTCGGAAGGTGGTTCTGTTGCAGATCATTTAAATTATTTTAATACAGTTACTAATCAACTAAGTTCTATAAAAGTGGACTATGATGATGAGGTCAGGGCTCTTCTAATCTTGTGCTCATTGCCAGAAAGTTGGAATGGCTTGGTCATGGTTGTAAGTAACTATGTCTCTGGTTCAAATACATTAAAATTCGATGATGTTGTTGGTGTTATCCTTATTGAGGAAATGGGATGGAAAAGCACAGGTGAGACATCAGGAAATGTGTTGAACATGGAGAACAAGAGAAGACAAAAGGATAGAGGAAATGGTTTCGGGAACCATGGAAAATATCAACCTTGGTCTCATGAAGTTTATCATCTTGGTTGTAGGTATCATATGGTTCAGGTGGGAGATTTTGATCAAGGTCAGTAATAAACTGAGGGGATATTTGTATAATATTAAGAGGAGGATAGGCAACTTCAATATTATCATGATAATTCTTTTCATGCAGTAGGTGAAGAAAAATTTGTTTAGCATGTTCAAGAAAGTACCCGAAGCAACTTATAACAAACAATAAAATGCCTTGGAAAAATTACCATTTTAGGTACTTTTTTTCTACCATAATTCTTTTTCATACCTCTTTCAAGGATGTCATCTTCAGTTAGTGGAGTCACCAATGATCTTCTGGAAGTTGGATTCTGCATTGAGAGTGGAGTCACCAGTGAAAATTTAAATTTTTGGATTCTTCTACCAGTGGAATCACCTTCAATCTAATTGTTTAATGTGTGGAGTTGCCAGATCAGGAATATAGCCAATATGTGCCTAAGTGTCTACTTCTCTCAGACCTTAGAACTCAACCATGTCATTCTTTCCCAAGGAAAAAATTTCCTTCGTTACTCAGCAACAACGCCAGAATGTTAGCACTCTGTAAATTTTTTCTGGATGATAGAAAAACGACAGAGGTAATTGTTTCAAACTACTTTAGAGTTGGGAACTAGATTGCTCAACTCAGAGAGGGCTCTCTCTTGTCACTTGATATTTCTTTGATAATCAGTGGCTTGATTTGGTTGTCTCGGGGGTTTTAGAAAGTTGTTGGCAAGGAAAGGGAGGGACACTCAGGGCTATGGAGTCGAAAGTAAATAAACAATAGTAGACCATTACAACTATCCAAAGGATAAAGGCTAAATGAGGTAATGAATCTGAGTTGTAAATTAGAATTTTCAGGGTGAAAGACGAAAAGGAAAAACAATTAACCGCATCAGAGCATTATTGAAATCAATTTTGAATTAGTTAAGAAGAAACATACACAATTTAAATTGCTTGAGTCGAGAGCATCATACGATGAATTATGGACTTCTAACTCTCCAATTTAAACAGAATAAAAATAAAAATGGAAATTTAAGGCACGCAGAATACATACTATGCGATAAAACAAAACTCATATCACCACCATTAGAATCTTTTCATAAAAAGTTCAAACACTTATGCATTATATATTCAATTAGGCTCTAGGAATTTACAAAGTACTCCTGCTACGAGGGCATGCCCCTCTCCATTCAATCCTCTTTTCATTTATCTTTGGAATAATATATATATAGGTAGATTACATCTGTGATTCAAAAAAAATCAAATTCCCTACAGTTCTAAAAATAGACATAAGTTACAGAAAAGGAGTAATGTGTAACAATTGTACTCCTATTTTATAGGGAGCGTTATAAAAAAAACTGACATATTTGATATTTTCTCTTTGAATGCCACATGTCTACATCATTACAAAATTCTCTGAAACATACTAAATTTATCTTGAAAACTATTTCAGACTAGCAATTTCTTCCTTCAGGGTGTCAAGCCAAGCAAGCTGATTTTCTCCAACGCTTTAAACCACCTCAGCATTTACCTCTGTCTTCTGATGCTTGCTCTGCTTCCTTTTGACAGCTCGTGTATGGTTCTCGTCTGTGTATCTGTTGATGAGTAAATTCTTCATGATGGGATTTAATCTAACCTCTTTATCCGCTCCTAGCTCTCCCGCATGCTTTGTATGAAATTTTGTTGCTAAGATTCGAGCAACCAATTTCTCCTTCTTCTTCAATGATGAATTTGTTATATTCCTTGAAAATCCTGGTTCACTGAAAGCTACTCAGTTTGCTTTGTCCATGTTTCCCGTTTTTGCAGAAAACATAATTTTATCTCCTTTAATTGCACAGGAATTAGGAAGCTGATCCAATTTGTAATTACCTTGTTTATGAATGAAGTGTTGATTGCCCAAAATAGAGTAATGCCATCCATATTTTGAAGGACGGTAGTCATCAAGTTCTAATCATGAATTACTGACAAAGTACTTATAGGTACAATGGTTTTTCATGCTCGGTCAATCTATTCTGAATGATGAGCCTTTGAATTGGTCATCTAGCGGCGCTCACCTGACATCTCATGGACAGAAGGTACTAAAACAAGTGGCATAAAGTGATTTGACCAGCTGTCCCTTTTCCCATGCAATCCTTGGATTTGACATACATCAAATGGCTTTCTGACATGTGACATTGGGGCGAACTTGGGCGGTTTTAGGATTACCTACTCTTCCCCCCGATATGCATCTGGTGGCACCACGTACCTTCGGAACAAAACCATGGTATTTTCATCTGTGTGCCTCTTGGATGTTAACTGGTGCGTTATTTATTTGCTTGATGCATCCTTCGACCATTGATTTGATAGCGCTCAAGATCATGATCCATCGGGCCCCATCTACTTTACCTCTCCTCTATATTTAGCCTTGTCCACCATATATGGCCTCGTCCACCAATATATCACTCCTCCATAATAACTTAGTCTCCTACTAATTTTTGAGGCTGGGTTTCCAACATAAATTTTTTTACAGTGATAACAGAACTGCTAATTGGAAAAAGGATAAAAAGGCCTTGGCCAATGATTCAAAGGTCACATGGGACCCTGATTTTTCGTCCACATACCATTTGGTTGATGAACTAGTCAGGTTTCTTTGAAATAACCTCAAGTGGATGGAATCATCCATGATGTTGTTTGAAGATCACCATAAGTGAAAGGTCATAACATGGTTGGTGGGGTCTTCCCCTGGTTTTCCTTCAAACCTCGAAATTTTTGAAGGCAATTTGGTAGGCATATTGGGCCAAGTGGGATCATGTAAAATGGGGTCATTCGTGAGTTTGGTTAAATTAGGAATGTTGAGGGATGCCAAGTATGGAAAAGGGGGGTTTGGCGGAGGATTAACTCCATCCATTGTGTGTAGGTAATGAACATGTTTCTTGAGAGGGATTTGGTGGGTTTGTACTTCTTCCTTGAGAATAATTTTTACCCTCGCCTCCTTGTGAAGGAGAACCAAGAGATGGATTTCCTTGGGTATTTGACCTAAGCAAATTATAACCAACTAAAGTCGATCTCAAAATAGTGGCGCTCACTGGGGTGTGAGATGGTTGAGCTGGTGATTTGGAAAGACTAGGGACTCCTCCTAGGATAGGAGGGAGATTCTACAAGCATCTAGAACGACGGGGATTTTGTGTTTCCCCTATGGTTCTGACTAGAAAAGTGAATGTGTGCAAATGGTGACAAGAGGGAAATAAATGAACAAGTGATTTTTAATATTTTGACCTTCACAAAATAGTATAACTCACAATTGCATGTAATCAAATGAACATCATACATCAACTATAAAATAAACAAGCAAGTGGATAAGTTGATTATGTCCGCATGGGAGAAAAAAGAGCAAAAATAAATGCTCGTGTCCTAAAAGACCTATCATCCTTCCTCTCAATTTAGCACTGGGCCTTTCAATAGCACTCGACAGTGGGGTATAAATCCACTGAAAGAGGAACTAGTGAAGGTTGAAGTAATAAGTTATAATGAGGGGTAGATGGTGCATATCTCGAAAGAGTTGGCAATATTTCCCAATAGCCACACAAAATCTTATCAAGGTGTGATTGCAGCCCATAACTGCCACCTGGGTAGATATCCTATTTTTGGCCACTAAGTACCTCAATCAAAGTGAAACATTTAGATTTTCGGCCTAAAAAACTGGTCACAGGCTGGATACCCTCACAACAGTTGGGTGACTCAAGGAGAGATGCATAGAAAAACCGGACCTTGGGCTTTGACCCTTCACGGGTATTTCCCTGCCTTATGGTATAGGAACACTTGACTTGGAGGATTTGAAGTATCCTTATTCTCAACTTCTATTGTTTCAAAATGTGAGAGCCTAATAATGGGGGGTTATTTGGATACCTACCGCTGAGATCCTACCTAGACTAAAAAAATTATTTAGGAACCTCATGTGGAGGAAAGTTTAGTGCGTTTTTAGAAAATTTTTAGATGGAGTGGGCTGAGAGATTGGGTTCATGGACCAACCTCATTTGAATTTAATTGGTGTGGATAATTTCTAAAGAAGTATTTGGATCTTTCGGAGTTCCTTTGAAGTACTTTGTGGGTACTTAAAAAGAAATATTACTTCAACCTCCACTATTCTAATACAAATTATGTGTGTGATGAGTGTCTTTGTGTGCAAGAAAGTGAAAAGTGTGCAAAAGATTTTTAATAAGTTAAGTGTAATATTGCAGCATGTGGAATTCATGTGGTCCTTACAAATATTTTTACCTATCTTACTACATTTCTTTGGTACAACCTTGCATAATATTTAAAGCCCTAGAGAACTAGCAATGTGGACATATGGGTCCTTACTTGATCCTTTAAACTCCATAGAATGTTGTCTATACTAAGAAATCTTTTGAAACTATCCTAGTATTGTAGACATGTGGGCATGTATGGGCCCATTACTTGATATTTTAAACTTTCCTAGATTGTTGTCGAGACTAAGAAATCTTTAAGAAACTATCATAAGATTGTAAACATGTGGGCGTGTATGGCCCCTTACAAAGCTTTAAGATAATTTTCCAAAAATAAGAGGTACCCTAGGGGGGTTTTTTCCTCTCCTAATGATTTTTTAAGGGAGATCAAATTTCCTTTCAACCAACTTTTCTGATTCCCAAGATCACACTTGGGTGCGGGGGAAGAGCATACTTGAGGGTTAAAATTGATTTCTAGTCCCAAATTAATTGATTTGTATTTGAAAAAGAAATAACTTTAACTCAAAGTTTTAAATGCCAAATGAGCCATCCATGTGGAAACAAATAAAAGAGAAGAATAGTGATTCTTGTTACCCCTATGTGCTCATGCTAGATAACCTTCCTTGTGAGAAAGGACTCTAAGTGAAGTGTGATTGCTTTACAAAGTGCAGGAAATTAAAATCTGAAGACAAGGGGCCCTCAAACTACTCATAAAATCTTTACAATTTTCCAAAAACTGAACTTGTGCATAGGATGTAGTTCTGACAGTCGCACTAAGGGAACAGAATGTGCACAATGCATGAGTATATAAAAAAATTTATGTGCACAGAGAGCATAATGTGTTGAATGCACATATATGTGCTTTGAAATCCCCAAACTTCCTGTCACGCATCAAGAAATAAATTTCCAAATGAAATTCTCTTGCCTTGGCTCTGAATTCTAACTTTGGAAGATTGGATTAGGCTGGTTTTGGTACCTGCATATCCAAACAATTAGAAAGAAGTTCTCTCAAGACTTAAATAGGGAGGAATTTGATTCACAATCTTGAGTATGGTCTCCAATCTTTTGTGTTGGCTTTGTCACATGGGTGAGAAAAAAACACAACACTTACTTACCTAGTTAAGTCATGTAAACAAGACAGAGGTTTGTGATTTGATTATATAACCAAATACACGTGCAAAAAGGAAATAAAAAGAAAGACAAAAAGAAAAAAATGTTAGATAAGCTTGCAAGAACTAGAACCATGAAAAACAAAAAATGACATTCATATAGCTACCAATGGATCAATGTATTGATAGGATATCACTGTAGAGAAAGGAAGGGACTTATGAATCCCCTCTTCCTCCTTGGGAGGGCTCTTGAGTTCCCTAATACAGAGCTCTTCTCTTCATACAATGGCAAGTGACAATGGTGAAGAAATACAATGTCAATCCTCTCAAGAGATGAGTGGAATGGTCCTTGCTATAGTGCTTGAATGATTCAAAGTGAAAATAGGATTCTCCAAGAAGAATAGTGTGAACAAGGGGCCTTTTAGGGAACTTCCTAGCCCTTGAACAACCTCCAACCTAGATTTCACTCAGATTTGAGTGTCAAATCGTGTTGGGGGTCGGACTGGAAGTGGTTGAGAGGCCAACAAGATTCATAAATGCGTCATTCATAAGAAGTTTGTGGATTTTCTCATAAACAATCACGCATCTTGTGAATTCTATGCATAGTGAGCATTTAGGGTTTTGTTATCCTGAGCATTCTATGCACAGTGCGTGTGGTTCCTTTGATGAATTTGTGCACTTTAATTTTTGGACCAAGTATATAGTTTTATGCCTTTTTAATGGATTTTGATGTCGTAGGTGTATTGATTGTTGTTGGAATTGATGTCTTTCTTCAATCATTGTTTGTAATGTTGTGGATGATTTTTCGGTGATAACAATGCCCATTGGACATGAATGGACTACACACTAGGGTAGATTTAAACATCATACATTTAGGTCCCTGTGATTTCCTAATTGGTATGGATTGGTTGGACCAACATCATGTTGTCCTAGACTATTATAATAAGGAATTTACTTTCTTGTATGAGGAATGGAAATTAAGGACAATACAGGGAATTCCTAGGGTAGTAACCATCAGAGAAGTTACATCCTTGCAGCTGAAGAAAAGTTACAGGAAAGGGTGTAAAATATTTGCAAGACATATGGAAAAGACACCTAAATATAAGGTGTCAAATATTGAATATTATGTAGTCCTAAAAGAGTTTGAATATGTATTTAAAGAAATACCAGGATTTCCACTCAAGAGAGATATTTATTTCTCCATCAATCTGATGCCTAGAGCAACCCCATTATCCTATACCCCTAACAGGATGAGTACACCATAATTGAAGGAATTGCAAATGAAACTTGAAGAGATTATGAAGAAGGGGTATATACGCCCAAGTGTGTCACCTTGGGGTGACCTAGCATTATTTGTGAAGAAAAAGGATGGAACATTGAGACTTTTCATTGACTTCAGACAGTTGAATAAGGTAACTGTGAAGAACAAGTATCCTTTGCCAAGGATAGATGATCTCTTTGATCATATGAAAGATGAAAAAATATTATAGAAGATTGATCTCAGGTTAGGCTATCCTCAGGTAAGAATTAAATAATAAGACATCAATAAAACTGCTTCAGAATGAGGTATGGCCACCATGAGTTCACAGTGGTGCCATTTGGGTTGTCAAATGAAACTATTGTCTTCATGCATCTAATGCATGGTATTTTCAAAGAATACTTAGATAAGTTTGTCATTGTCTTCCTGGATGACATTCTTATATATTCTAATTCTAAAGAGCACAAACAAGACTTGAAAATTGTGTTACAGGTATTGAGGGAGGATCAGTTGTATGCCAAATTCAGAAATTTCTCATTCTATCAAAAGCAAATTCATTATTTGTGCCATATCATTTTAGAGGAAGGAATAGAAGTGGACCCAGAAAAGATAAATGCCATTGAGGGGTTTCCAACACCAAGTAATGTCTCTGAGATGAGATCATTCATGGGACTTGCAGGTTACTAGAAAGTATTCATTGAAAGATTCTCAAATATCGCACACCTAATCACTTCCTTGTAGAATAAGGTTGTGAAGTTTGAGTGGACATCGGATTGTAAAAGGAGTTTCCAACACTTGAAGAATTTATTTACAAGTTCTCCAATACTAAATATTGTTGATCCAAATGAAGACTTCATTGTATGCACCGATGCATGTAAAGAAGAGCTTGGTGGAGTCCTTAGTCAGAATGGGTATGTGGTGTGCTATGAATCAAGGATATTAAAGGAGCATGAAAGGTAGTATGTTACTCATGATTTGGAATTGGAATCCAAAGTGCATGCCTTGAATATGTGGAGGCACTACCTCATGGGAAAAACATTTGAGTTGAGGATAGACCATAGTGTTCTAAAATATTTATTTGGATAGCCAACTCTAAATACCAGGCAAAGCAGGTGGTTAGAATTCCTTA
>ML827600.1:72023-84973 GCA_009831015.1 Picea engelmannii | reverse complement strand
TCACTTGAGGGGAAAAATGTGAAAGGGGGGTATAAAAGAGATATAGGGGCTCATATTCTCTCATTATGTTGAGGAATATTTTGATTTGATTTGGAGAGCTCTTGGAGCCTTTGGGGGTTTGGAGTAAACTCTAGTTTGGATTGGTTTTAGTGGTGAAAGATTCCACCCTAGCTAATCATGTTTCAGTGGTGAGAGATCCACCCTAGCCATTCGATGGGGGAAATCATCCAAGTTTTCCATTTGCATTCATAGTTGAGGAGATCCATTTTATTGTTGCAAAATTTTGGGAATGTTTTGGAGGCCAAATTCTCCCAGTAGGGTTGAATTCCTAGTGCATGTTGAGTTATTCTTTAGAAAGGATAAAATTCTTATTTGGAGGGCCAATTTTGATTACTTGGAGGTTAAGATCTAATGCTAGGGTAAATTTATAGTTGTTTGGGATGTTTCTTCCTTGTTGGGGCAAATTTATAGCTGCTGGGGTGAATTATATCCCTGCTAGGCCAAAATTAGTTGTGGAGGGGTTGATTTATCTCAAGGGGAGCTTAATATTTCTTGGTTAGATTAATTCTGGGTGCAAGGGATCCTTCTTGCAATATAAATGTCAGGTTTTCATCTATTGTTATAGTCTCAATCATACCTTCATATACAACCAAGCTTTGTCATCTATTGCCAACATTTATTAAGACACTTTGTGAGTTATTTCTAGATGTAAGAATTAAGATTTTGATGGTTAATAAAGTAAAAAGTTTGGTTGGGTGCTGCTACATCCATATGCATTTCTCTTATTTCCCAACAAACGTTTTCACCAAAATACCAATGTTGTTGCAAGACAAATGTATGAGTGTTACATGATGTATTAGTCAATAATTTAATGATTAATATAGCATACTTATTGGTTGTGTTTCTCACTGCTATTTAAAGATATTTTCATTTTATTTGTTTATTTTTATATACATATTGTATCAAGTTTGTTTGGCAATGCCACAAACTATTTGTTGAAATTCCTAGCTCAACAAATACATAAAAAAATAACTCAACCAATGACCATCCCAAACAACTACAAAGTGTTTGACTTAGTAGCAACAATCATAAATAAGTTACAACCAATAACAAGAGGATTAATAGTGGAAAAGACACCTACAACCTAAGTGTTTGACGAAATTCAACACTTAGAAATACACATATATTTCTACAAAAATGAAGTGGGAGTTTGTCATCATGTTTTTTAACAAAATATCTCACCCAAAAAACACCCATAACACACCAACAACACTCAATAGATGTATAACAACAATTAGAGGGGTAATTATAGTGATATCAAAGCTCAATAGAAAAGTGTTTGATGAAAGGTTGGGCCACTAAATTATTAGGGTGTTTGAGGAAAAATTATCCCCATCTAGCAAGGGACATTACATGTTGGAAATTTGGTATGGGTTCATAAAATCCAAACCAAGAAGCATAAATAAGTTTCGTAGGCTCTCACACATCTATTTTTCCAAGGCCCACACAACCACACTACCAACAATTGCCTAGCACAATGTTCTTTAAAATTGACCTCTTGAAAAAAACATACACTGTGCCTCACTGAGAAAAACCCTAGTTCAATAGATCCTCCAACAAATGCTTTTCCAAAAAAGGAAATGGAATTGGAGGGGACCCACTAGTTGAAACCTAGTGCCCCATATCCAATGCAACCAACGGTTAATCAATCTGATTCCCTATTATAGTTTTATCATGAGTTGCAACTCGCTTCCTCAAGATATTTAGGGACATGTTGGAAATAGAACTAGACCTAAACCATGACCATGAAATAAATCTAGATCTAGACCTAAACCATGACCTAGACCTAAACCATGACCTAGACCTAGATCTAGACCTACTCCATTACCATGACCTAGACCATGACATAGACAATGACCTAGACCATGACCTATACCATGGCAAGACAAGGCATGACAAGGCAAGGAATGGAAAGGAAATGTCTAAGTATAGGTCTAGGTCTAGGTATGTCAATTCAAGGCAAGGCAATGCAAGGAAAGGAAATGCAAGACATGGTAAGGCTAAGAAAGGCCAGACATGGAAATTCAAGGAAATGTATAGGTCTAGGTATAGGTCTACATGCTATATCTTTTTATAAAAGTTATTGAGAAGAAATATTAGTTTTTTTTATTTGATTTTTTTTTTATGTCTGGCGAAATCAACAACTAGTTGGGCATGTGGCCGTGTTATCCAACTGCTACCACTATAACCTCTAGGTGTGCCCACGATGCCCCTTACGTGGCACACATTTTAAGTCAGGGGGAGTTGAAATCGAAACCTCATGGAACTTCATTTTCACGGCACTTGCCAATTGAGCTGCCCCCCCCAGGGGATTTTTTTATTTGATTTTAAGTAAGGCCTTGAAGTTATGTTTTTTTTCATGTAATCCAAAAGAAATTATTAATCAATAGTATAATGAGACTACACTATAAGGATGGGACATAACCCTATTTAGTGACATCACTCTCTATGTAAATTCCATTAATTATGATAATCCATGTTTCACAACCATGAAGATACCTAATATATAGGTGTAACACATTATTTTGGTCACCTCAGTGATCAAATGACGACATGTGCATAACTCACTTCCATGTTCCCTGAAAAAACTAAAAGAGACTTTTTCCATGAGAAAAGTGGTTTACCTCTTCTTACTTAAAAAATATGACAAAGGAGATCATTGCACCCTGCTCTATGCTTGGGGTGCGACGATGCTTGATGCAAGAGAATCACTCCAAGCTAGCTACGCGCTATCCAGCCAACACATCAAAGCACACATTCAATGGAAGGATAGAGGTGCAACACTCTCGTTTTTCAAAATTTGAAAATTGTATTAAATGTTGTAAGACTGGTAGAGCCAAAATCCATGCATGTGCACGGGCTTTAGATAAAGGTTTCCTTAAATGGTTGTAAGGTTGATATCTAGATCCGATTCAGACTAGACAACCATTCAATGTAATTGAATGTAAATTAATGAGAGTTGGTGAGATGGAGGGAAGAGCTCGAGGAGCCCCCTTTTGTAAAAAGATATTTGTTTTTTGTTTAGAAGAGAGTAATATTAAGAGGAAAGAAAGAAGAGGTAGAAAAGAGAACAGGTAGAGAGGAGAAGAGAGCCGAGACTCTGTTACAGTCCGAGCTTGAACACATTGTAATCAGGCATTCTTGATTAATACAAACAGAGCATTTTTTCCTGCATGTTGTTGTTCATGTGTTTGTAAGTTCATGAATGAATGTATTTATGTGTTGATGATATGCTGTAGATGTATGTTAGATGTGCATTTGCAAGAATAGATAGATTTTCCTATCTAAGGGTTTTTTTATTCTAGTTCTGGGTTCTTTTGTGGCTTCATGCAAGAGTGCATGACACAATACTGCGGTCTCTGTAAGCCAGTGCAAGAAGTGCACTTATGAATTCTATGGAATTTCAAACAAAGACGTGCCAGGAGGGTGCACCAGCTGAAGTCATTGACTCAAGGAGAATACTCAGGGTTGTTGAACACCTTGAAGGAAGAACTGTGCAGAGGAGGGCACCGGACAGACATAATTTCTGAGAATTATGTGAGACTCTGCCAGGAGGGCATTGAGAAAATGCACAGGGTGCATTGAGGAGAAATATATTTTGAGTTCAGTAAGAAGACAAAGTCAGTGAAGATTCTGGAGAACTCTGCCAGGAGGGCATTGAGTTGGTGCAAGTGTGCACATAAGGAACTCTTTGTTGAGTTTAGAGAGAAGAGAAATGTCATAGGAGGAGACACTCATAGGGTTACTGAACACCCTGTAGGCTCAGAAAAGCGTGCTTGAGTAGGAAGTTACCAGAGGGCACCTACATCCCTTCAAGAAGAGAAAGGGACAGAGACACTTTGACGTCAGAGCCATAGATAAGCTCAGAAGAGATAGCACCGTTTCATGCAAAGGTCCTCCAAGAGGTTGCAGAGATTGAAGGAACCTCTGAGGTTCAGAGAAATAAATCTTAGGAGGAGGAACACCTCTTAGAATATAGGTGGGAGCCAAGGTTACAGGTTTCACAGCAGAGACAAAGGCCAAGGCCTTTTGGAGCAAGAAATATTCCAAGGGAAAGGAATAAGGGCATGCTCAAGGTAGATCACAACTGCCATTAGATCAGCTGGAGAGGCGAGATCTGGGTCCTTGAAGTCTACGTCCAGATGCATGCAAGAAAGTGCACAAGGAAGAGAAATAGATATGTCCATCAGATCTAGTGCAAAGAACTGATCCGAAGGAAGGAACACAAAATTTAACCTCTGGGAGGTCGCACAGGAGAGGAGTTGAAACAGACGGTGGAGATACTTCATGAAGAAGTGAGAAATCCTGTGGCTCATTGGATCTCGCAGAGCAGCGAGGGGATTAAGACCAAGTATCTTCTGATACTCTAAAGCTCAGAAAGGATAATGATCCTCAGATCTAGATCAACAACAACCATTGATCTCATACAAGAACTCTTGTATTGGAGTTCAGGGTTTGGAGCGAAAAGTGATTTTGGATTCGCTACATCGTGAACTCCCGGTTCACAAAAATCTAAAAAGGCCAGAACTGTTAGATCAACAGGAGTTGCAAGGTGGTTAGAGGCTAGAGAAACCCATCACCCAGGAGTCAAGGGTCAATATGATTTGTTGATCATGTTTCACCCCACGCCATTGGATCATTTCACGAATTTGGGGTTCATGAGTTTGGAAGACAGACAAAATTCTTGGTCGCTCCAAGTCCTAAGTCGCGAGGAGCGTGGAAGGAGATCCAGACCGTTGGATCTAAACCATGGGAAAACCATCGGATCAGAACCTCCATGTGGTATCGTGTATCAGGGGTTCAAAGGTTGAAAGAATTTCTTTTCGAATGTAGAAGTCGTGAAGTGTCGAGCCCTGAGGGATCATGTGAACACATGGCACATCTGTTAGGTGGGGACCGCATGGTTGACAGGTGGCGCAAACATACAATGCACATAAAAGGCGGAAGTAGGTGACAGGTGGCGTACACGCGTCACCTTGGGAGGAGTCAACCCATCGCTGACTTATCATGCTTCAGGGTTTCACAAAGGAGGAGCATGAGGGCTCAACACTCCAACTCCCAAAGTTGTGAGTTGCGAGTAGTGCTAGTGTTTATCCTAGCCTATGGTTATATCTAGTAGGTGCTAGCGAGGAGGGAGCCATACTCGTATCGCATCTGGGGTATCGGAGGTTTGGAGTGCAAGAGGAGTCGAGGGTCTTCAAATCACAAACTTGCGAGATCATGAGTCATGAAAGGAACTTGCGTTAAGGACTTGGTTATGGTCATATCATGAAGGATTTGAAGAGAGGGAGTCTATTCTAGGTGGCACAAGCGCATTGTAATGGTAGAATCAACCACCTGTTGACTTTCGCATGTCGCGAATCGGGGAATATAAGGGTCTACTACCTTGTATGCAAGACCTGTGAAGTCGTGAACCCTGAAAGCGCCTTATTGATTAAGGTCCAGGTCATGGAGTAGGATCGCAAGGAAATTCTTAGGGGAGGAGCTTGTCATACGACAACCCTTTTTCGGTTTTCAGCGATCGAAAGGCTAGAACTAGGGTACTTTGTTTTGAACTTCTCGTAGTCCCGATTTGTGAAGAGCGCCTCTTGGATTGGCCTGAGGACATAGAACCGCAGTTGCATGGAGGTGAAGACTCATGCTTGGTGCATGTTTGTGTCGGTGGAGTTTTCATGGAGGATGTGTGGATTGCATAATTTGAGGTTCCAATAGGGACTCGAGGGAGCCTTTTTGGCTCAAAGAGAATTTAAAAACGATCCTAAGTGGATCTCAGCCCGAGAGTCAAGGGTCTTGCTATCACTTTTGTATCAGAGCTTGTTTCTGTTGGTATATTGTAGGAAGAGGGAGCTAGAGGAAAAAGGAAGACAGAGTGTTGAAGCTCTGTGGTGATTGTTCACAGATACGCAACAATAAATAGACAGTCAGGTCGACTGTAAGGAAAGGCTGGAAGTACTCTTGGTTGTAGAGTAACAACAACAAATTTACCAGGAGGGTAGATTGAAGGTGAAGATGGATGCTGAAGACCATGGACACGGTGGAAAGAAGAACCATCAGCAGTAAAGAAAAGATGAGATGGATAAAGAGCTCACTGAGGTGAGGGAAAGGATGGAGAAGCTTGCATTTCAAATGCAGCAGGATGCAAAGACACATTGGGTGTATGAATGGCCTCTGAGGAGGAAAGCAAAGTGGCCAGTCAAGAAATTGTTGGCCAAAGGACAATGAAGATTATTGAGAGGATGGCTGAGGTATTATGAAATCCTTAGAGACACGGAGGAAGTGGCTCACATCTGTGAGCCAGAAATTGGGAGAAATCTCAGCGATAAGGAAGAGGAAGAGAGATCAAGCAGAGATCTCAAAAACTGCCAAGAAGACAGTGGGGAACTTCCAATTTTCTAGGTGGGAAATAAGAAGAGATTGATGAATGACCTCAAAGACTACCAGCAGGGAAGGACAAAAGTTTCAGATTTCCAGGAAGGAAACGAAAAGAGGTCAATGGTTGATCTCAATGTCTTCTAGGTGACCAGCGTAGACATCCTAAATTGCCAGGTGGGAAAGGGAGAGAAGATGAGCTAAGAGGTGAGTTCATATCAATGAGGAGAGTTGATAGAGAAGGATCAGAAACACTTTATGATCATTGGGGGAATTGAAGTATTCCTGCCACATAGCCCAGTGGAGGCCAGAGAATATGTTGCAGGTACAACAAAAGAAAGACATCCAGCTATGATTGTCAAGGAGAAAGAAGAAATGGAGCAGACATCAAAATATTCCCTAGCATAAGAAGAACATGCAGATAATATACTCACTCCATGGGAGTTGGAGTTAGAAATGTTGGAGGATTGGTTAAGCCATCCAGAGCCAGTAGATGACTGCCGAGAGAAAATAGTCATGCAGATGTTAACAGAGGAGGATTATGAGGAATCACTCAGAAATTTCAGCAAGGGAGCTGAACAGATGATGATGAATGTAATGTCGAGGCATGAAACAATAGATGAAGGAAAATTCCAGTCTAAGGAGCAGCTAGAGAAGGATGGAGTTGAACTAGCTCAAGGAGAAATGGTAGAAGCTAAGTTGTCAGAAGAGGAATATTGGCAGCAACTCAGTGAGAAGACTGCAAAGATGAATTTTGCAGTAGGGTGGAAAGTTGAGGCCACAGAGGAAGAATATAGTCTGGGGCATTGGTATGATCTACCCATTTCCAGGGAAGAAGTGCAGCGGAGCAGGCTGCAAAAGGAGAGCCAGCCATGGGAGAAGATGGAAAAGATAATTGAGGAGATCAGAAGGCTGATGATCAGATCAGCAGAAGTGGTCAACAAAGGGAATCTGAATAGCAAGGGACCTGCAATAGCAGCAGGGCAGCAACAACAACGAAGCGATGGAGTGGCTGGACAACTCTAAAGAATTGTTTGGGATCTAGGTGGATTTCAACAGTGATGCTGGGAAGATCATGAGCAGGAGCTCATGAATTTCTCACAGCAGAGGAGTATGATGCAGGAGCATTGCTCCAAGCTAGCTATGTGACAGCTAGCCAACACATCAAAGCATGCATTCAATGGAAGGAGAGAGGCGCAACCCTCTCGTTTTCCAAAATTTGAAAATTGTATTAAATGTTGTAAGGCTAGTAGAGCCATAATCCATGCATGTGCACAAGCTTTAGATAAAGGTTGCCTTAAATGGTTGTAAGGTTGAGATCTAGATCCGATTCAGACTAGACAGCCATTCAATGTAATTGAATGTAAATTAATGAGAGCTGGTGAGATGGAGGGAAGAGCTTGAGGAGCCCCCTTTTGTAAAAAGATATTTGTTTTTTGTTTAGAAGAGAGTAAGAGTAAGAGGAAAGAGAGAAGAGGTAGAACAAAGAATAGGTAGAGAGGAGAAGAGAGCCAAGACTGTGTTACAAACCGAGCTCGAACACATTGTAATCAGGCATTCTTGATTAATACAAACAGAGCAGTTTTTCCTGCATGTTGTTGTTCATGTGTTTGTGAGTTCATGAATGAATGTGTTTATATGTTGATGATATGGTGTAGATGTATGTTAGATGTGCCTTTCCAGGAATAAATAGATTTTCCTATCTAAGAGTTCTTTGATTCAAGTTCTGGGTTCTTTGTGGCTTCATATGACAGAGTACTGCGGTCTCTGTAAGCCAGTGCAAGAAGTGCACTTATGAATTCTATGGAATTTCAGACAAAGACATGCCAGGAGGGAACACCAGCTGAAGTCATTGACTCAAGGAGAATCCTCAGGGTTGTTGAACACCTTGAAGGAAGAATTGTACAAAGGAGGGCACAGGACAGACAAAATTTCTGAGAATTCTGTGAGACTCTGCCAAAAGGGCATTGAGAAAGTGCACAGGGTGCATTGAGGAGAACTCTATTTTGAGTTCAATAAGAAGATAGAGTCACTGAAGATTCCGGAGAACTCTGCCAGGAGGACATTGAGTTGGTGAAAGTTTGCACAGAAGGAAATCTTTGTTGAGTTCAGAGAGAAGAGAAGTTTCATAGAAGGAACTCTTTGTTGAGTTCAGAGAGAAGAGAAGTGTCACAGAAGGAGACACTCACAGGGTTACTAAACACCCTGTAGGCTCAGAAAAGCATGCTTGAGCAGGAAGTTTCCAAAGGGCACCTACATCCCTTCAAGGAGAGAAAGGGACAGAGACACTTTGAGGTCAAAGCCATAGATAAGCTCAGAAGAGATAGCACCGTTTCATGCAAAGGTCCTCCTAGAGGTTGCAAAGGTTGAAGGAACCTTTGAGGTTTAGAGAAATAAAGATCAGGAGGAGGAATGCCTCTTAGAATACAGGTGGGAGCTGAGGTTATAGGATTCATATCAAAGACAAAGACCAAGGCCTTTTGGAACAAGAAATCTTCCAAGGGAAAGGAAGAAGGGAATGCTCAAGGTAGAGCACAACTGCCGTTAGCTCAACTGGAGAGGTAAGATCTGGGTCGTTGAAGTCTACATCCAGATGCACGCAGGAAAGTGCACAAGGAAGAGAAATAGATCTGGGCCATCAAATCTAGTGAAAAGAACCGATAGTCATTGGATCTGGAGGAAGGCACACAGAGTTTAACCTCTGGGAGGTCACGCAGGAGAGGAGATGAAACAGATGGTGGAGATGCTTCGTGCAGAAGTGAAAAATCCCGTGGGTTGTTGGATCTCACAGAGCAGTGAGGGGATTAAGGTTGACTATCTTCCAATACTCTAAAGCTCAAAAAGGATAGCGACCGTTAGATCTGGATCAACGATAGACGTTGATCTCATACAAGAACTCGCATATCGGAGTTTGGGGTTTGGAGAAGCAAGTGATTTTGGAGTCGCTGCATCGTGAAATCCCGATTCACGAAACTTTGAAAAGGCCAGGAACGTTAGATCGATGGGAGTTTCAAGGTGGTTAGAGGTCGAAGAAACCCATCACCTAGGACTCGAGGGTCAATATGAGCCGTTGATCTCATTTCACCCCACATCGTTGGATCATTTCATGAATTTGGTGTTCATGAGTTTGGAGGGCGGAAAAAAAATTTGGTCGCTGCAAGTCCTAAGTCATGAGGAGCAGGGAAGGAGATCCAGACCATTGGATCCAAGCCACAGGATAACCGTTGGATCAGAACCTCTGCATGATATCGCATATTGGGGGTTCAAAGGTTGAAAGAATTTATTTTCGACTGCAGAAGTCACAAAGTACCGAGCGTTGAGGGCTCATGCAAACACGTGGCACATCCGTTAGGTGGGGACCGCATGCTTGACAGGTGGCACAGACATACATTGCACAGAAAAGGCGGAAGTAGGTGACAGGTGGCGTACATGAGTCACCTTAGGAGGAGTCACCCCATCGCTGATTTATCGTGCTTTGGGGTTTCACAAAGGAGGAGCATGAGAGATCAACAATCCAACTCGTGAAGTCATGAGTTGTGAGTAGTGCTAGTGTTTAGCCTAGCCTACGGTTATATGTAGCAGGCTCTAGCAAGGAGGGAGCCATACCCGTATCGCATCTTGGGTATCGGAGGTTTGGAGTTCAAGAGGAGTCGAGGGTCTTCGACTCACGAACTCACAAGATCATGAGTCATGAAAGGCACTTGCATTAAGGCCTTGGTTATGGTCATATCATGAAGGAGTTGAAGAGAGGGAGTCTATTCCAGGTGGCATAGGCGCATTGTAATGGTAGAGTCAACCACCTATTGACTTTCGCATGTCACGAATCGGGGAATAGAAGGGTCTGCTACCTTGTATGCTACTTATGAAGTCACAAAACTCGAAAGTTCCATACTGATTAAGGTCCAGGTCACGAATCAGGATCACAAGGAAAGGCTTAGGGGAGGAGCTTGTCATATGACAATCCTTTTCCGGTTTTCGACGATCGAAAGGCCAGAACCGGGGTACTTTGTTTTGAACTTCCGAGAGTCTGGATTTGCGAAGGGCGCCTCTTGGTTTGGCCTGAGCACATAACACCGTGGTTGCTTGGAGGTGAAGACTCATGCCTAGTGCATGTTTGTGCCAGTGAATTTTTCATGGAGGACTTGTGGATTTCATAATTTTAGGTTCCAATAGGGACTCGAGGGAGCCTTTTCAGCTCAAAGAGAATTTAAAAACGATCCTGAGCGGATCTCAACCCGAGGGTTGGGGGTCTTGTTATCACTTTGGTATCATAGATTGTTTATGTCAGTATATTGCAGGCAGAGGGAGCCAGAGGAAAAAGGAAGACAGAGTGTTGAAGCTCTGTGGTGATTGTTCGCAGATACGTAGCAATCAATAGACAGTCAGGTCGACTGTAAGGAAAAGATATAAGTACTCTCGGTTGTAGAGTAACAAAAAAAATTTTACCAAGAGGGAAAATTGAAGGTGAATATGGATAATGAATGCCATGGACGTGATGTAAAGAAGAACCATTAGCAGTAGAGAAAAGATGATATGGATAAAGAGATCACTGAGGTGAGGGCAAGGGTGGAGAAGCTTGCATTTCAAATGCAACAGGATGCAAAGACACATTGGGTGTATGAATGGCCTCTGAGGAGGAAAGCAAAGTGGCCAGTTAAGAAATTGTTGGCCAAAGGACAATGAAGACTGTTGAGAGGATGGATGAGGTATTATGAAAGCCTTAGATACATGTAGGAAGTGGAAATTGGGAGAAATCTCAGCGATAAGGAGGAGGAAGTGAGATCGAGCAGAGATCTCAGAAACTTCCAAGAAGACAGTGGGGAACTTCCAATTTTCCAGGTGGGAAATAATAAGAGATCGATGGATGACCTCAAATATTTCCAGCAGGGTAGGACAAAAGTTTCAGATTGCCAGGAAGGCAACGAAAAGAGGTCAATGGTTGATCTCAAACACTGCCAGGTGAGCAGCGTAGAAATCCTGAATTGCCAGGTGAGCAAGGGAGAGAATATGAGCTCAGAGGTGAGTTCATATCAGCGAGGAGAGCTGATAGAGAAGGATCAGAAACACTTTCTAATCATTTGGGGAATTGAAGTATTCCTTCCACATAGCCCAGTTTAGGTCAGAGAAGATGTTGCGGGTACAACAATAGAAAGAAAGCCAACTATGACTGTCAAGGAGAAAGAAGAAATGGAGCAGACATCAAAATCTGCCCTAGCAGAAGAAGAACATGCGGATAATATACTCACTCCATGGGAGTTGGAGTTAGAAATGATGGAGGATTAGTTAAGCCATCTAGAGCTAATAGATGACTGTCGAGAGAAAACAATCATGCAGATGTTAACAAAGGAGGATTTCGAGGAATCACTTAGAAATTTCAGCCAGGGAGCTGAACAGATGATGATGACTGTAATGCCGAGGCATGCAACTGCAGATGAAGGAAAATTCTAGTCTAAGGAGCATCTAGAGAAGGCTAGAGTCGAACCAGCTCAAGGAGAAATGGCAGAAGATAAGATGTCAGAAGAGGAAGCTGGGCAACAGCTCAATGAAAAGACTATAGAGCTGAATTTTGCAGCAGGGTGTCAAGTTGAGGCCACAGAGGAAGAATATAGTATGGGGGATTGGGATGATCTACCCATTTGGAGGGAACAAGTACAGTGTAGTAGGCTGCAAAAGGTGAGCCAGCCATGGGAGCAACTGGATGATATAATTGAGGAGATCAGAAGGCTACTGATCAGATCAGCAGAAGTGGTTAGCAAAGGGAAACTAAATAGTAAGGGACCTGCAATAGCAGTAGGGTAGCAGATGCAGTAGTAGCAGGGAAGTGATGGAGTGGATGGATAGATCCAAAGAACTGTTTTCGATCCAGGTGGATTTCAATAGCGATGTTGGGAAGATCATGAGCAGGAGCTCATGAATTTCTCACAGCAGAGGAGTATGATGCAGGTGTATCTCTCCAAGCTAGCTATGTGCCAGCCAGCTAGCACATCAAAGTGCGCATTCAATGTAAGGAGAGAGGCGTAGCCCTCTTGTTTTTCAAAATTTGAAAATTGTATTAAATGTTGTAAGGCTGGTAGAGCCAAAATCCATGCATGTGTGCAGGCTTTAGATAAAGGTTTCCTTAAATGGTTGTAAGGCTGAGATCTAGATTTGATTCGGACTAGAAAACCATTCAATGTAATTGAATGTAAATTAATGAGAGTTGGTGAGATAGAGGGAAGAGCTCGAGAAGCCCCCTTTTGTAAAAAGATCTTTGTTTTCTGTTTAGAAGAGAGTAAGAGTAAGAGTAAGAGTAAAGAGAGAAGAGGTAGAACAGAGATTAGGTAGAGAGGAGAAGAGAGCCGAGACTCTGCTACAGTCCGAGCTCGAATGTAAGGTAGTAATGTAAGGTAGCTAGAGAGGTAGTAGGGGGGGCCAGAGGGCCCATAGTGATAATAATGGAGGTCATTCAATGTAAGGTGGACTAGGTCCACTATATTATTAAATAAGACCCACTATGATAGTTAGATATAATAAATGTAAGA
>ML827600.1:44949-59347 GCA_009831015.1 Picea engelmannii | reverse complement strand
AGATGATTCAAAATGAAAATGTCTCCTTGGTATATATAGGAGACTAGGAGGTATAATTACAACTAATGGCCTAAATCCGACATAAATAAAATAACATTAATAATATAATATGCCCCAATTAAGGGGTAATGAGCCAATATTAGAGCTTAACACCTATGATATTGGAAGTTCTACTCCATTGGAGGAATCCATACTTCCTGTAAATCCGTTATTGAGTGTTGTACAAGATCCACTTTTTCTCTGGATAAATTCATCAGGAGACGTTGTTGCTAAAGATTATACTAGAATACCTACTGGACCTCACACAGAGTGTGGTGTAGACGATCCACCCTTTCAGAGTGAATCATTTAGAACTCCAGTTCCTATTGTTGGAACTTTTAATCCTAGTTGTTTTGGCCCTGTCCGTTCTCTTTGGAGGACCTCTTCGGGACATGATATTTTTGAAAAACTAGGAATGAGTCACCTATGCTAGAGGACCTCTAATCAACCTATGGCATCACATATGCCTGTGAATTCCACTGCTTATACAATACCCTTGGATCATTTTATTGGTACAACCAATAATGTTGTCACTGTATCAGACCAATTGTTGGTTGGTTCTCATACAATTCTTCCTCTCCAGCTCACTATCTCTACCATGGTCCCACAAGTTAAGCCAGTTTCTACCGGAAGTGTAGTAATCACTCAAGCTCCTATTGGAACGCCACTTCCACTTAGATAAAATCCATCACTTCCACCTGGGTATAACGCTCTGAATACTTTTATTGCTAATCCTGCTTAGAATCCATCCAGAGGGCCTAATATTTTTGTTCCTCTTGGGTATAATGCTGCTAGTAGTTTTGTTCCTACACCTACCTAGGTTCTCTCTGGGGATGCCTAGTATTCCTCCTCCACAATCACCTGGAGGATCTAAGCATCCTGGCCCCAGTAGCTCCAATCAATTTGGAGGCACAAGTCATTCTGTCACTTCTGGTTTTCAAATTCCTGTTAGAGGCCAACCTCAAGTTGGGGGGAAAACTCAAGTTGGGATCCAACCTCAAGTTTGGGGGAAACCTCAAGTTGGGGGGAAACCCCAAGTTGGGGGTCATAACCTAGTATACGGGCAATATATCCTTGGATTATAGTATCAACCTTGGAATTTTCCTTTCCAAGGAAATAAACAACCTCGTGGGGGGAAACCTGCTTAAGTTAATTATTTTGTACCCCCTAATCCCGGGAAACCACCTCCAGGTTCTATGAATCCCACCCAGGGTCAAGTTTTTCATTTTAATGCTCCTTCCCAAGGAAACTTACCCAATCAACCAAACCAAGTTGGCTATTTGACTCAAAAACCTTCACCACCGAATTTGACAGGACCCTCTATCTATCTACAGAATCTGTATGGTCCTACTAGTATACCTACGGGACTACCTCCTCAAAATTACCAGTTTCCTCAAGTGAACAGGTAGGTTCCATTTCTTGCTACTTTGGATTTACCAGATTTATCTAGGATTTTGAACGATACTATCTTGCATTCTCCTTATTGGTCGGTCATACCTGCCAAGGTACCATTAGACATTCCATACTTTGATGGTCGATCAGGGAAAGACCCAAATAATCATGTCATGACTTTCCATATTTGGTGTTCATACAACTCCTTGATGGATGATTCCATTAGATTATGTCTTTTCCAATGAACTCTGACGGGTTCAAAAACCAAATGGTATATTGAATTTCCACGAGGATTATTCAATGACTTCAATACATTAGATATGGATTTTTTAACGCATTACCAGTTACCGATTCGATATGAAACATGAACTGAAATTTTTATCTCATTTAAACAATCCTCATCTACTCACATTTCCGATCATATTCATGAGTGGAGGAGGATAAGACACTTAATAAAAGTTCCCCTTCCTGATCAACTATTGGCTAAGTGGTTTACCAAGTCACTCATTGGTCCTATAGCCCATTATGTTTCCATGGGTGGTATCGTCACTAAATAACAGGTGATTATTTGTGCTTAATATTTGGATCTCATTTATTCACAAATGGGCACTCTATATGACTTGATCCCTTATGCTCCTCACCCGTCTACAAATCTAGCCCCAACACCTCCAGTAGCTTCTCATGTTGTTGATGGTGTGATTGGCACTTTTCATGATGAGACTCAGTATAAACAAGCCAATCATTCCAATCCCAAATCTACTACTGATAATGTACAAAATAATCCTCCTCCGACTCCTTATCCTGGTAAAACCTCTGAGGTTAATTCGGTTCAATCTACACCTACCGGTAAAAATCAAAATAAAAAGAAAGGGAAGGGTAAGAATAAAGAGGACAAAAATAATAATCAATAATCCGATAAACCAAAGACCCAGCCTGTTGATGACAAAGAAAAGAACAAACTTCATTATCCTTTCCTTATCTGTGGTGAGGATCATTATAGGAAATATTTCCCACGATGTGCTGAGGTTACCAAGTTCTTGCAAGGGACCGGAACACCTCCTACACCTTCCATTTTGTCACAACCTTTTCCTTCTCAACAACAGGCCCAATTGTTCATTCATGACCAACCTTCCCCCTCTACCACATCTTATGTACTTATGTGTATTGGTGACTCCAATAAGAATGAAGTTGGAGTCGCTACTCAAGCCAAAGATTATTCTCCTTCGAAAGAGAAAGTTGATGATTTACCACCTCCATTGGTTCAACCTCCTCCATCGACTTCACCTCCCAATGGTCCTCTTCATCCCGAATGACTAATTCTAGATACAATTCTTCGTCCTCCTCCTAAGGGTGTGGTTCGTAAGTCATCGTTTAATCCTCATGCATGTGCTGCTCAAAACTACAATATTGTAGAAGATCTTTTACATGCACCTTCTGCGATGTTGGCTCTCGAAGTCCTTCAAAGTTTTCCTACAAAATGGAAGGAACCGTTAAAGGATATTGGTGGAATTGATCCTACTGATACGAAATTGATAATATTTTACTTGGAACATCATATTCCAAGGATCCCTCCTCAATTAGCATTTCAAATACAAGTTATTGTGGAAAATAAGAATATTTGTCGAACTGCTATTAATGAAGGAGCCTTGACTTGCGTCATTTCCATCACTTGTTGGAAATCCATTGGATATCCTGCCCTTACCGAGTCACACAATACTCTAGAACATTTTAATGGTACATGGTTTAAACCTTATGTTGTTCTTCCTTCGTTATCTATTATGTTAGAAGGAAAAGAAATTACTGTTGAGGTTGAGGTCTTTGATGCACCTCTCGATTACAAAATTCTACTTGGCTGTAGTTGGATTGATTCCATGCGTGCAGTTGTTTCTACTCTTTTTCATGTGATATGTTTCCCTCACCAATGAAAAATTGTTATTGTCGATAAAATTGCCTTCGTTAATTCTGATTCAAGTACTAGTAATGTACCTTTCATTGTTAAAACACCTCCCGGTTATGAGAATGTCGGTGTGGGTCTTCTAAAGGATTCATCATTAATGGGTACGTTCCCAATTCCACCACCTGATATTCCTACTCCTTTTTTCACTTCAATTAACATGATTTCGACCACTGTTGTAAAAATACCTGAATCTTATGACCCTTGGATCGTACCTAGCTCTAACGATTATCTTCATTACGACGACCAAATGCCTTTAAGTTCGGTAGAATTGGCTTATCAAGCTATTAAATCGACAACTCGTTATCCTCCTTCTTTCTTAGACACATATCTAGATCCATTTCATGTGGTATTTCACACTGATGAGATGATCATGACAATCATGTCTATGGAATATACCCCATGGGACAATGGGCATCATCGTTCTATTCTCTTTCTAGAACCTGAGACCATAAAGAGTTACCAACGGATTTCAAATCTGTCTATTGTTGTTACTATTTCCCCTATTCCTAAACCAATATATGATGCTTTGTAGTAAGGGAAATTGGGTAACATTTCACCCACCATCCCTTTAGATATTATGATTAAACCCAGATTCATGGAAAATGTTCACATCGGTGCCTCATGTTCTGCTGATGAGATCTGAATTTAGAAAGCTCTTTTCCAAGAATTCCATGACATTTTTTCCTGGAGTTATGAAGAAATGATTGGAATTGATCCATATATTGTTGTACATGATATTAAGACTTACTCAAAATCTAAACCCGTTCGACAAAGAATTCACCCAGTACATCCACACAAGCCTACTGCAATTAAAATTGAAGTTGAAAAACTTCTTAAAGCCGGTTTTGTCTATCCGATGGATTTGATTAATTGGGTGTCTAATCTTGTTCTAGTTACAAATAAACAAGGCACGATCCGTGTTTGTGTATATTATAGGGATATTAACAAGGCTTGTCCCAAAGATAATTATCCAACCCCTTTCATTGACCATATTGTTGACAAATTCGTCGAGAGTGAAATATTCTATTTGATGGATGGTTTCTTTGGCTATAATCAAATCAATATTTTACCTGTGGATCGACATAAGAATCATTTTATTTTCCCTTGGGGAACCTTCACATACTGGAAACTACCTTTTTTTCTTAAGAATGCTAGTGCGACTTTTCAATTCACTATGTCTTATGATTTTCTTGATATTAAACACATTGTAAAACCTTACCTAGATGATTTATCAACACATTCCGTGCATCGCCAAGATAACTTGAAACATTTACGAGCCATTTTACTATGTTGTCGCTATTATCACATATGTTTGAATCCAAATAAATTCATTTTTTGTGTAGAGTCCGAATGAATTCTTGGTTTTATTGTTTCTACACATGGGATTAGGGTGGACCCTCTGAAGGTTGAAGATATTCTCAATCTACCTCCTCCTTGTACATTACGCCAACTCCAAAGTTTGCAAGGGAAGGAAAATTTTTTACGTCGATTCATCCCCAATTATGTTGAATTAATGAAAGGTTTAACTTGACTTCTTAAAAATTGTCACGATTTTGTATGGGACGACACTACCAAGAAAGTATTTGAAGCTTTGAAACTTGCCTTAAACCATACACCACTCTTATTTCCACCCGATTATAGTTGATATTATTTCTTATACTTAGTTGCTTCGGACTCTACCATCGCTATGGTTCTAGTCCAAGAGGATGATTCACATGATGAACGTGTTATCTACTATTTGATTTAGAGTCTCACGACCACCGAAACCAAATATTTGGATGTGGAGAAACTGGTCTTGGTAGTTATTCAAGTTGTTCAACATTTTCGTCATTATATCTTATTGCGCAGAACCACAATCATTTTCAATTACAACCCTATGCAACAAATCCTTACTCAACAATTGCTGCTCCAAATGGATAGTGATTCTCCAAGAGTTTTATTTGGAGTTTGAGCGTGCCAAATCAAATTAATCGTTGGTTTTTTCTGAGTTGATATGTGACCTTCCCTCTACTGAGATGAAAACTGTGGAAGAGGATTCCTTTCTTGATGAGTCTCTCTTTCTGATCAGTTCTGACGAAATATGGTATGGAGACATTATCATTTATCTCCAAACCCAAACTTTCTGACTCGATATTTCTAGTATAGATCGTCGTCGTATTCAGTATCAAGCATATCAATATATTATCCTTGGTGATACCCTTTACCATCATGGTATTGATTCCATATTTAGACATTGTCTAACCTATGATGAAGCTGAGAAATATTTGAATGAATGGCATTCTAGAGTATGTGGCGGTCATATGTCTGGGTATGCCACTGCCCAAAATATCTTACGAGATGGTTACTTCTGGCCTTCATTTTTTAAAGATTTCATTACTGTTGTCCATAAATTCCACGCTTGTCAAAGATATAACAATAAGATCCGATCATCTTGCTCCTCTTTACCCTATAGTTTCCATTGGTCCATTCACTAAATGGGGCATTGACTTCATGACATGTAGCCCTCACTCATTCGGGGGGCATAGTTACATTATCATAGCCATGGATTATTTCACTAAATGGGTCGGGGTGATTTCTACATTTGATAATACCGGGAAAACTACAACGTTGTTCATATTCAATCATTATGTTACTAGATTTGGTGTCCCTCAAGCCATATTCACTGACCATGGTAGTCATTTTCACAATTTCATGATGTATGAACTTAACGAGAAGTTGGGTCTTCGACATGAACACTCAACACCTTACTATCCACAGGCCAATGGCCAGGTTGAAGCAATTAACAAGGTTCTTACTACTATGCTTCGACAGATGATAGGAATTCACAAGTCAAGCTGGCACACGATGCTCTTCTCAGTATTATGGGCCTATCATACATATATTAAATATTCCTCAGGGTTCAAACCTTTTCAGTTAGTATATGGTATTGAAGCTATTCTGTCGATTGAATGTAAAATCCTATATTTGAAACTAGTTGTCGAACTTCTCCCTAACACCTTAATTGAAGAGGAATGTCTCTTATATTTGATGCAATTAGATGAGACTTTCCATGATGATTCCTTACTCATTGGAACTTAGAAGAAGTGTGTCAAAGATCAATATGACAAGCATGTTAAACCATGTGTTTTTTCTAAGGGTGATTTGGTTCTCCTTTACGAACATGATCGTGACTTATTAGGGGCCAGTAAATTCGAGCCCATGTGGCATGGCCCTTATATTGTAAAACGTGTTTTGGAGAAAGGGGCTTATGGGCTGGTAGATTATGATGGAATTTCTTTGAGTGAACCCAGAAATGGGATTTACTTGAAGAAGTACTATGCTTAAACTATTTTTTTCATCAGTGTTGTGTATTTTTAGTGTACCATACTCTAGTGTGTTTTTTTCATTTTTTTCCACCTTTTAGCTGCTTATCTTGCATTGTGATTGGTTTCTAGATGTCAGTGTCTTCACTACCCTATATCGGATTTGATGATGGTTCTATTTGCAGTACTCCAAACCTAGTGTCTGCTACATGGGTAATCTATGCACCTACGAATGATTTGATCAGTCTACACAATGTTTTTCTTGGTCATGCAACTAATAACATCATGAAATATAGTGCATTTATCGAATTATTAACTGACGCCATTTCATTTGGCATGTATCATCTTATTGTACAAATTGATTCATAGTTAGTAGTGCTACAATTGAGTAACATTTATTCCATCTAAAGTCCTACTTTGTTACGAGTATACTTAAGAATTCACCTCCTGGAAAGACATTTTGATTATATTGAGTATCAACATATTCCTAGATGTCTAAACACAATTATAGATGCATTGGCTAATTATGTGTTAGACAAACATTTGAGACATTTATAAATCCAAACACACATTTTTTAAAGACAAGTAAGCCAGTAGCAACTTTATATTAATACGACAAAATTTACAAAAAGTGTTTGTCCAAGGAACAAAAAATCAAAATAGTGAAGCTCATGGCTTCATATACAAAAGCATCAAGGATGTTGCTCATTGTAACAAACAACTTCCCATGCTACTCTATGGAGCAGTTGACCAATATATGTTGATACACCAACTGTATGGCATTGATAGCGTCGAGGAAGTTCATCCACCATGATATTAGGGATGTTCATGGTTAATCCCTCTAGGTTCTGCTCGATCTCCTCAAAATCCTCAACAACAACTCCTCGACCCGCCATAGCGCCTATCTCACCTCGCCTATGAATGGGAGATGATCTTGGAGGATGACAAGGTGTCACATCTGCATTATTAAGAGAACTTTATTAGTCTTGGATAAATGAAAAAAAAAAACATTTTATATAATTAAAATATCAAAAACATCATATAATCAGAATTTCCTTCTTACCTATGTATCCCCACTGAGATCCCTCAAGAAGAGCTAAGTCACAATCCCCATAGAAGTCTGTCCTAGTGTAAGCGTAGTCCTCCA
The DNA here is from genome assembly GCA_009831015.1 of Picea engelmannii. Classification (NCBI taxonomy): domain Eukaryota; kingdom Viridiplantae; phylum Streptophyta; class Pinopsida; order Pinales; family Pinaceae; genus Picea; species Picea engelmannii. The sequence continues at coordinate 51,510 of ML827600.1, read as the reverse complement.
CCATGATTAGCTAATCTCTCAGCCACTAAAAGAAAGCTTTGTCATACTTGACGATAGGAACGCCACCGTGATGAGCCATCAAATCCACCCATATTTTCATCCACAGATATTGTGGAGAGGGTATGCCCCAATCCACTTGTAGATGTAATACGTGGACCCTCTCCAGAAAGGACACTAAAATGGATCCATAAGAAAACTATTTCAATCGACCATTCCGACACTTTGTCAGTTTCTTTTTCATGTTCTTCAAGAGACCCTCACACCAATTGAAGACCCAGGGCTCCATACACTCTATACCATATTGAAAGTGGATTTACAAAGCCATGTGGGGAGCCACACTCCCTGCCATCCTGGTGATAGTATAAAGGATGGTTCTCAATGGTAAATCTCAAACATCCCTAATGGAAACCTTTCCACTACGATTTTTCATACCAGGCACGCAGTGGTGTGCAACATAGTAATCCAAGGGTTCTCCCCTACCCCTGCTTCCTGAGAGTGATACCTAAGAGCCTCAGCTAGATAACCCCATTAGAAAGTAAATTTCATCTATACCCAAGGTGAGTGTATGCACACCCACATGAAAGGCTTGTTCATTTACATCCCACATGTGGACTAGATACTCCAACAATCTCAGTTGGGCTCTCATGCCCTAGATTTTGAAGAATTTGAGTAAACCACACTCCTGGAGTGCCATGACAGTGACTCGTTCATTTCTGAAAAAATAGTATTCTTCCTCATGCTTCCATTCCATCCACTCAAAAATTTTAACTGAGGAAAAATTTCCAAGTAACATCAAAAGATGATCAGAGTCATAAAAAATCAATTCTTGGAAGTTTTCCTAACTCATTTTTTCTTTTCAAAAATTGAGTTGTGGTTGGTGTATGGCTTTGCTTTTACGTAAAGTGACATCATCACACCCTGGATTTGAGTCCCCTGTGTTGATTTGAGATCATCGTAGTTCATGATATTGTGAGCCTGGGATGATCTCAAAGCGCAATGACCTCCAAAAAATTGACCTAAACTCAAAATTAAACCAATAAAAGGAAATTTTAAACCATGAAAAGAGAAAGGAGAAAGAGATTACCTTTTTGATGGAAGCGGTTTGCAAAACGGTCCACCAAGTTGTTAAGCCCCTAAATAGTGGATCATTACCCCTTAATTGGGGCATATTACATTAGTAATGTTATTTTATTTATGTTGGCTTGAGTCCATTAGTTGTAATTGTACCTCCTAGTATCCTATATCTACCAAGGATACATTTTCATTTGGAAGCATCTTGTATTTGGACATTTATGTGCGGTATAAGGAGGTTTCCCCCTCGAAGAGGCTTATTACCTGAAATTATCTCTTTTTCAAGGAGTTGAGTACTTATTCTGAGGTTTTTATATGCTATATTGATATTTGGTTCTTAACATATGGTATCAGAGCTCAAGGTCTTAGGGTTTCACTGCTACATATGAGACACCTTGGAATTTTTGCTATAATTTTTTTTCTACGATGTTTCAGAAGGAACTCTTTGGATAATATTTATTAGATGGATCAAGTTACGTTGGGTTAAAATTTCATCTCCTGATGCCTTATACTTTAGGAGATATAGCCTGTGTAAGATGGGGTTCTTGAGTCATCCTGAATTGAGTCATCATGGAGTTTTCGCTATAAAAAAATTTATGTAACATTTCAGACCCTGAAATCAAGAGAATATTCACAGAAATGATTAATTTATCTGTGATAAAAATTTCATCTTCTGGTTCATCTTACATTTGTAGATTCACCCTGTGGAAGATAGGGTATTTGACTAGTCCTATTGACTAGTCTCAAGCAAGTGTTTTGGGTAAAAAAATCATAAATATTTCCTAGAGTATCTAGATTGAGGGAGACCAATTTCATTGGATAGTGGACAATCTGTAGTATTTCCGGTACAAGTTTCATAATTTTATATCAATTATTTTGGGTGGGGCATGCTATACAAGTGATATCTCCTCAAAAGGCCAAACATCTACAAGATATGGGGAAATTACCATAAATTCCACTTGGCACATCCAATTTTGATCAGACCCGTGGCATTGCAGATAAAAAATATCAAAGAACTACAAAAAATAAAATTTCATACCCAGAAGGGTTGAAATTTTGGAGATACAATAAAAGAAATATTGTCTAGCAGAACCACTTCAAAATCAAGGTTTAAAGTGATACTTGGCCAACAAGCCACCAAAAAAGGGAACTTCTACACCAAATAAGCCTCCAAATAGTCCTACTTGGAATCTTGATGAAGGTGAAGAAATGTGTAGGGACATAAATGATTTACAAAAGAAGACAATAACAAAAGATGAACAACAAGGGATGATGGATTCAACAAAATATAAGTTGGAGGCAATAATGGATACTAAGATGGATGGTTTAAAAAGGGAGATCATGGAAGGATTAAAAAAATTCCTAATAGAGAGGACCCTTGAAAGTGAAAATGTATCCCATGAAATTCATGATGAGGACACAAGGAATATGAATCAACAGTGGAGAAACTCTAACTTTGGGTTGAAGATCAACCAATTTCCTCAGATCGATATGAGGAAGTTTGATGGCAAGGACCCAATCACATGGATACTTCAAATGGATCAATTCTTTGATCTACATAATGTGCCACATACACAAAAGGTACAGATTACTTGTTTATATTTAGAACCCAATCAATATGTGTGGTATTGATGGATTTGTTCTCACAAATTAGTTGTCACTTGGACAATTTCCATGGAAGAAATGATAGAACACTATGAGGATACAAGGAGAAATACCTTCTTTAGCCAATTGATAAATCTCAAGAAAAAGGGTTCAGTTACAGAGCACATTGAGAACTTCCAAAGATTGAATACAAAGGTAACAAATATTCTAGATAAGCACTTGATTGATGTATGCATAGGAACTTTAAGGGATAACATTCAACATGAGGTTCGTCTTTGGGAACCCAAATCATTGGATAATGAATTTAGGGTGGAAAGAAATGTTGAAAGTAAAAATATGGCTATGGCTACTAGAAGGACCACTCCTAACATCTGTTGAGAGAATAATGTTCCTTCTTCTAAAACACCTCAACCTACAAGGTTGACACCTCAACAATTGGAGGAAAGAAAAGAAAAAAATTTATGCTTTAATTGTGACAACAAGTACAGTAAGGGACATAAGTGTGGTGAGAATAAATTATTCTACATCTATTGTGAAGAGGAAGAAAAACAATAACAAGAACAAGAACCATCTCAAGATGAAAATGTAGATGTGATTTCTTCTAAAGAATTGACTCCCACGATATCATCTAATGCATTGGCTAGAATTAGCACTCCTCAAACCCTCAAGATCGAAGGATATATCAAAAAGAAAAAGGTAATAGTCCTAATTGATTCTGGTACTACTCATAATTTCATTCACTATAAATTAGCCAAAGCTCTAAATTTCTTTGTATATCCAACACCAGAGTTTCAAGCAATGATTGCAGATGGAGGAACTATCAATTTCTTAGGAAAATGCAATAAGATAAATCTTACTATGGGGGAATATATAATGAATAGTCCAATGATTTCTATACCCATGGGTCGTGTTAATGTCGTACTAGGAATCCAATGGTTAAAATCATTAGGAACAATGGATTTTAATTTTCAAGAACTTTTCATGAAATTTTCATTGGAAGGAAAATAAATTGAGTTAAGAGGTATCACAAGGAAACCCAGTAAGGTGATAAGATCCAATGGCATGAAACAATTATTGAAAAAGGGGCATCGAGGTGTAATTGTGCAACTATGCTCACTATATGTTCAAACATCTAAGCCATCTATTTCCCTAGATCTCCAAGGGATCATTGATATGCATTCCAAAGTATTTGAATATATTCCCAAAGGTCTTCCACCCACTCAAAATCATGATCATGATATTTACCTAATTCATGGGAGTTTTCCTCCTAACATCAGGCCACACATATACCCTTATGCCCTGAAGAGCGAAATTGAGTGCATGGTTGAAGAAATGTTAGAGGATGGCATTATTAGACCTATCCAAAGTTCTTACTCTACACCGGTGGTAATGGTATTCAAGAAAGATGGCTTATGGCATATGTGTTCATATTATAGAGAGCTCAACAAGATCACTATTAAAGATAAGTTTCCCATTCCCATCATTGATGAATTTTTAGATGAACTACATGGAGCAATATATTTCACAAAGTTGGATCTCCATTTAGGGTATCATCAGATTAGAATGAAGGAAGAAGATATCCCAAAAACAACATTCCAAACTCATGAAGGCCATTATGAATTTTTGGTCATGTCTTTTGGCCTTACAAATGCACCTTCCACATTCCAAGGGTTGATGAATTCCATTTTCAAACCCTTCCTTCAAAAATTTGTGTTAGTATTTTTTGATGATATACTAATCTATAGCAAGTCTTGGGAGGATCATGTGTGACATGTTGACAAGGTGCTACAACTACTAAAGGAGAAACAATTATATGCCAAACTATCCAAATGTTTCTTTGGGGTGAAGAAGGTAGAGTATTTGGGTCATATTGCATCTCATGAAGGTGTCAAGGTAGACCCTAACAAGATTAAGGCCATGATGGACTGGCCAATTCCCAAAACATTGAAGAATCTTAGAGGATTTTTGGTTTTGACAGGTTAATACCGCAAGTTTTTTCGACACTATGGAAGAATAGAAACACCTTTAACGACACTAACTAAGAAGGATGCATTTTCATGGACTCCATAGAAAACTAAATATTTTGAACAACTTAAAGAGGTGATGTGCAAATCTCTTGTCTTGACCACTCCAAACTTCACAAAAACCTTTATTATGGAATGTTATGCCTTAAGAAATGGAATTGGTGTTGTCCTAATGCAAGAAGGAAGGTCCCTGGATTTTGAAAGTCAACCACTCAAGGGAAAGGACTTACACAAACCCATTTATGAGAAGGAAATGGTGGAAATACTACATTCATTGAAGAAATGATGCATGTACCTAATAGGTAGGCACTTAAAGGTCAAAACAAATCATGATAGTCTTAAATACTTCTTGGAACAAATACTATCTTCAGAAGAACAACAAAAATGGGTGACCATGATATTGGGTTATGATTTTGAAATCGTCTATAAAAAAGAGAAGAAAATTTTTGTGGTAGATGCACTCTCAAGAAAGGATGAATATGTTGACGAATTTCTATGTGCTATCTCGATCATCCAAACCAATTGGATAATAGAAACAAGGGATGAATGAAAGAATGATGAAAACGTGTGGACTCTCATTCAAAGGTTGCAACAGGATTCCAATGAATCAAATACATTTACATGGAAAAACGATTCACTATGGTACAAATATCATTTATATTTATGTAAGAACTCCCAACTCAAACAAAATGTACTATTGGAATTGCACACCTCTCCAGTAGGAAGGCACTTGAGATTTTTGAAAACCTACCATAGGGTCAAGAAGGAATTTTTTGGGGATGGACTTAAAATTGATGTTCAAAGGTTTGTGGCGGAATGTTTTGTTTTCCAACAAAATAAGGTGGAAACAATTAAGACTCCATGTCTTTTATAACCATTATCCATCCCAATTCAACGCAGGGAGGAGGTTTCCATGGATTTCATCACAAGGTTACCAAAGTATGAATGAAAGAGTGTCATCATGGTGATTGTTGATAGATTGACCAAGTATGCAGACTTTTGTGCACTCTCTCATCCCTTCAAAGCCAGTACAGTTTCCACCTCATTCATGGAGACAGTTCAAAAGCTACATGGAAGCCCAAAGATTATTGTAAGTGACAAATATCCCATCTTCACTAGACATTTTTGGACCTAATTATTTTCTTGTTTGGGTACTCAATTGGCTCATAGCTCATCCTATCATCCTCGATCTAATGGACAAATTGAGATAGTGAAAAAATGTCTGGAAGGCTACCTTAGTTGCTTTGTCACTAATAAACAAACACAATGGTTCAAATGGTTACCCTTGGTAGAATGGTGGTATAACACTTCCTTTCATACTGCAACAAAAATGACACCATTTATGGAACTCTATGGATACTACCCTCCTTCCATCACTTCTTCTCTAAAATAAAAACATAAGGTTCAAGCAGTGGAAGATCATATCGAGCATCAACAAAAATTTCTCCAAATATTAAAGGACAACTTGGCCATGGCACATAATCACATGAAACAATCAGCAAATCAACATCGTAGTGAAAGAAGTTTTGAAGTAGGGGATTGAGTGTTTTTAAGACTGCAACCATACAAACAGATGTCCCTCTTTCTCCATTGTGTATCTTTGGATTTCATCAATCAGATCAAGCTATATATTGGTGATATTGGTCCATTTTCATTTGTTTTTCATTTTTTGTTATTATGCTCATGTTTTCTTTTAGTTTTTGTTTAATTCTTGTTAAAAGCTCTATTGTTTTCTTTCTAACCTCTTTACATACAGCTGTCATGACTAGCAGAGCCCAACTAGGCATGTAAGCACTCACTTTTTGCTCACACATCGACGAAAAGAGTGCAAACAGATTGGCGACCATACTGGGGAGAAGGT
>ML827600.1:0-25123 GCA_009831015.1 Picea engelmannii | reverse complement strand
CCTCAAGCAAGCCAAGAAGGATAATAAATTATCACCAAAGTACTATGGCCCTTATAAGGTGTTGCAAAAGATTGGTACTATGGCATACAAATTGGAGCTGCCTGCATCTTCACGAGTACACCTAGTTTTCCATGTTTCATGCTAAAAGAAGGTTATAGGTGACAAGATCCCAGTTCAAACTATATTGCCAAAACTTGATGAGGAAGGAAAAATCATATTGGAGCCTGAAGCCATCATTGACACAAGAATTCACCAGCTGAGGAATAGATCCATTTCAGAGTATCTCATTAAATGGAGGAAACTACCGGCTGAATATTCCATTTAGGAAGATGAGTCTTTTATACACAAGCATCCAGAGTTACTCAAGCGCGGTAGACAACACTTGTCTCAAGGGGAGGGGAATGTTAAGCCCTAATATTGGATCATTACCCCTTAATTGGGGCATATTATATTAGTAATGTTATTTTATTTATGTTGGCTTTAGGCCATTAGTTGTAATTATACCTCCTAGTCTCCTATATATACCAAGGAGACATTTTCATTTTGAATCATCTTGTACTTGAACATTTAAGTGGGGTAAAAGGAGGTTGTCCCCTAAAAGAGGCTTATTATCTGAAATTATCTCTTTTTCAAGGTGTTGAGTACTTTTTCTAAGGTTTTTCTGTGCTATATTGATATTTGGTTCTTAACAGATACTTTTCCCAGTTCATTTGTAGTCCCTCCCCGCACTTCCCTGCAAGGTCAACTACAAATCCGATCACCTGTGTAGGTCTATTTTTGCGAACTAACTTCCCTGTGATCAGTTGGAAACTGAGGTGCACTGTTGCATTCTCAATAGAGGCTACCTTGTAACCTCACATGCCCTTATCTAGATCTTCATATGTGTCTTTTATTCGCTAGGCGAGAGCGCGATCTGCGGTCTTTCTAGGGTAAAAATCGTGCGGGTCAGGGCCCTGCATGCTTAGCCCTATGATCTGATTGATCATAATTGGATCCACAGTGATGCAACAATCCAACCATAAGTATCCTCTGTGGTAGCAAGAAAACAACAATCTGACACATGCATTCACTTCCTGATGCCTCCCAAAATGCAAAATCTTCATTACATTGAGGAGGGTTGACTGCGCGAGGTTATGGGTCCATTGTTGAGGGAAAATATTTGGGTTCCTCTCTTTTGTGATAGTTAAGTACTTGTGCGGGGCTAGCATACTATAAAACTTACATTCTCCAAGGTTAAGATCACTAAATTTCAGCACAACGAACTTATCCTGGTCAGCACAAACTGCATGCACTCCCTTCAGAAGGTACGCAATGGCCACAGCATAGTCGAAGTCTCTAGGTACAGTGTCTCGATTCACTGTGTCTCTTAGTGGTGGGATATACTTAGGCAAGATACTTCGGATCATATTCACAGTGGCGAAGTCGTTTTTGAGCTTAAATCATCTTTCCGAAGGCAGTCGGGATGGTCCTGCTTGAGTAGTGGAGGGGGAAGTTGGAAATTCTCCTGAGGACGATGCCTATACACCTGTAGACACTCCTCACTCCGACATGACTCTCTCAATCATTAAGTCAATTAAAACTTCTTCAACAATTTTCTCAGCAGCACTGAGCTCGTCCGACATACAATATTGGGTCAGCTAACTCAGGTGCAAAAGGAATTCAGAGACTATAGTGAATAGTAAGGGGAAAAGGCAATGATCTCAAGGTGAGTTAATCTCAGGTTTCATTCTCAAATTCTTACTTAGAAAAAATTATTCTTGGTGCGTGGCACGATGGACTAAGTAGGGAAACTTAGCAATGGTCTTCTTGCAATGGGTATGATCCTTCATTAACTCTTTTTCGACCCGCTATGGATCTTTTCAATGGTTGGATGACGAAACTTTATTGTTTTTCATCCCATTCGGAGCAGAAGTCGAATGGATATATCAGCCCCAACGACTATATTGCTTCGTCATGGCGAAGTACTCTATGTCATTGTTCTGATATCTCAGCGAAGTTCCAATTCTGCAATTTTTCTTTCTACAAAGTATCCTCTAGAACCTCTTTTGATCTTACAGTATTAGCCCTTTTCTTTCTTAACTTTCTAGCCTTCTTCCCATTGAGCTTCGTCTTAGTAATTATTTTACTATTTTGATGCTTATCTTCTATTGTCTTAGTTACTTCATACTGTTGAAATTATTTCCTAGGGTTTCTGGATAATACTTCTTCTGTATCAAAAATAGGTAACTCAATCTTCTATGGATCCTCTAGTGTTCTCTTAGCCTCGACATCGGAGTTTCTATTATTAAATATCTGCGATCTGCTCTTATGTTCTTCAATCAAGTGTGTGATACTTCTGGTCGTAAAGTCTTTTAACTCTTGCTTCTTCTGTTCCAAAACTTCTTCTTCCTGTTTTCATCTAGCTTGTTCTCTATCAATCCAAGGTTTTCCTATGAGCATGGTAAATGGGGCACTGTCTTCAATAAATTTAATAATTTCAAAGTCTTCCTCTGTCGAAGTTCCATTGACAGTCATAGGTATCCGGGTGAGCCTTCCACATAGGTTTACTAGCTTTCCCCTGAATAAACTTGTTCCTCCTAGGGAAGGGATCAAGGCAGGCTTCCCTATAGATTCCCAAGTTCTTTCTGGCATAATGTTCACTTGTGTTTCTTCATCAAGAATACAGTCAATGTCGAAGTCCCCTATTATTTCTTCGACTTGCTCCTTTTCTTTGAAGATCTTTGATAGCCTAACACGTCGGTGATCATTCAAGGTGTATTTCATATGTAGCAATATCTTTTCTGATTCCTCCTGAGTTTCTACTATTTCTGGATCTGCCTTAGGGTTTTATTCATTCAGATTCATTCTTTCAAGATTAGCAATCATTCTAGGGAAATCCAACACTTCATGGTCCAAATATTTACAACAAAGACAACTAGGTCTTCCAATAGGACATTCCTTAGCAAGATGTATCGATCTTTTGCAACTGTAACAGAGTATTAACCCTCTCTTTCGTTTAAATGTTCCCCAACTTCTTATGTACTGTGCGCCAGGATCATGGTAGCTAGCCTGCAAAAAACTCTTTCTAGGATCCTGCATCCACTTGTTAGTCCATACATTATTTCTATGCATAGGTATGACATATCTATCATTATACTTATCAAATCTATTCATATCAAACTTTCTTTCATATATTAATGCCCTAGGTTTTAAGCTAGGAAAAAATCTATCAAACATACCTAGATCCATGCTTTAGAAACAAAAAATTTCACTTATCTTACTTCTACAGAGCACAAAGCTTTCAGATCTAAAAACTTTTGACTATTCTTACCTTTATTAGAGCACAAACCTTACAGATCTTACCTCTTTTCTGTAGATCTGACTTATTTCTTTCATAAATTTCTACTTTTACTTTTTTTAGAGCACAGAGTGTTCATATCTCACTTATTTTCTTCGAATCTGATCTTCCTTTCTTCAGATCTGACCTTATTCCTGGCACAAAGCTTCACAGGTCGAGTAAAAATCTGCGCACTAGGGAAACAAATCTACGCACAGAGCTTTCTTTTTCACATAGTTTCTTCTTTCTCAGTTCCCAACAATCACAGTTTCAGGTCTTGACAACATAACCATTTGTTGGCACAGGGGCAGACCCAAGTTTCAACGCTCAAGAGTGCACCAACAAATCCCTAACTGTCGACCATTTCGGTAACACATGCGAAGCAGATGAAGTCTCACCCGAGGTAGAGGTATGGGTGGTTGTAGGAATCAGGTGTCTGCAAACTTAGATGGGACACAAATCCATGATTATATCCTTTACAGAGAACTTAGCATCGTTCATTCATCGTTATTCACCCTTATTGTACTTTGCAAACATGACAAAACATCACAGTACTTGCTCATATATAATATATTCCAGTGCTTAGCAACAACAAAACATATTAGATCCTATAGATCAACACTAAGCATCCTCATACACATCAGATATACTAATCATATACATCTAGAGAATCACAAAGCATAAGAAAATCTATCTAATCATGGAATAGCACTTAGAAAGATAGTGAAAACACATGGAAGGAACAACACAAAGCATGACACATAGGTTTATGTGGTTCATCCCCACCCCAGGGCTACATCCACAAAGTCTTCTTCTTCTTTATTAGCTTTGGTCAATCTGATTACAACACAAATCTCAACTTGTACTCTGCATAGGATAGGAGATCTATGCGCACCTCACCAAATCCTCCTTCCCCGAGTAGATCTAGCATAGATCCTTCTTACAATCCATGCACTCAACACTTACAACACTTGCACTCAGCTCTGAAAGCCTCTTACAATCATGCGCAGAGCATTTACATTCGATCACACAGATCTAATTACTAGAACTAAGCCATCAACTCCTCTTACATTGCCTAGCTACTTATTTATACTTTACAACATAGGCCTAAACATGGGTAAATCCATGGGCCGACATTCGTTTCCCATTACATTAACCTAAAACCCTAAAAGGGCCCCAAAAGTGGGCTAATATCCTGTGATCTCTGCTTCTCTTAGTGCTCCATCTTTGACAGGGTGTCGATGTCCAAAAACAGTCAAATATGACCAAGTGTTCCTCAAAAATTCGCTAAGGGAAAACAACCATTCAACAAGGAGAGTTGATCAAACAACTACAAGACAAAATAGATTTAGCTGAAGTTATAGTAGTGGAGATGGAAGCTTTCAAAGCTCAGGCATTGGAGGTGCATGAAAAGAAGGAATTATTCCAACAATATCTTTTTATGAAAGTGGAAGTTTTTCAAAGCTGTTATCGGGTGGTAGACCTTTCTCTAAATAAAATTTACATTAAGGAGAGAGAATCCATTGTATCTCGAGCTATGTTCCAGGAGGCCATTTTAATAGAAGAAAAATATGAAGTAGCAGAAGTCCCTAAATTGTCTCTTTCCGAGAAAACCCCTGGTGATATAATCTTGAAGGCCTGGGAGACGAATCTGGATGAAAGAAAAATATTATCCAGGGAAGTAAATGAAGCTTGTGAAGAAGCATTGTCTTCACTAGACAAAGGGTTACTGGACATTGAAAGAGATAGTATCTCTGAGGCCCTAGGGCAGATTGACATAGTGAAAAATCAACATAATTCTAAGACAATCATAGAGGAATCTTGGACGACCATCCAATAATTGAAACAACTCGACCTTATCCATATTAATAAATGGATAGTAAATACCAGTTTACAACTATAGTCTACTTCTTTGGAAGAAAATAAAGTATAGGCTAATTTGCTTCATATAGAAAAGAAGTTGTACAATTTTGAGGCAAATGAAACAACAAAACATTCTAGGTCAGTAGTGCAGTTAGTAAGAAGATGCATCCAGTGTGTCGAACATGGGAAAGCCATGACATCTAGAAATAAATGAGACAATATGAACCTATTATTCACGCGGGTCATAATCAGATGCCATCTATTTCCAAGCTAGAGGATATGGAGAAGAAACACCTCTACATGCATGCAAAGAGATAGAGGAGATGTAAATGGAACCTTTCAGTTTTTCATATTGTAATATTTAGTACTTTTATGAGAAGTCCAACCGTTTTGGGTTGAGACCATTTTGTATAAATACATAAATCAAAAACTTACTTCAAGTTGCTTCTTGCTGATCGTAATAGAAAAGACTCTCCTTATAGAGTAATAATACAAGTGCAGACAAAGATTCCAAGTTTTGTTCAAATATGGGTTTTGTGTCTCTTTGTCTTCCATTTCTCATTTTCTTTATGTATTCCTGAATAAATGTTGATTCCAATTTAGTACTACAACTACTGCAATCTTATTGTATCAGTAATTTATTAAGTAAGTATCTTTTCCTCTATAATTACTGTGAGTAATACAAGACCTTCTTGTTGTGTGGATTACTATGTTTTTATGCATTATTGAAGGTTATACTAATCTACTCTCTTCTACTGCAACAAGGTGGGACTCTTCTATAATTGATGCCCTACTTTGTTTCATAGTTTTTTTTATTTTCCTTCACTTCATTTATTATTTCGAGTTTGACTTAGATACGAAATACGACCTCTATGCTGCTACGAGGTTAATGTCATTAAGGAATTTTTCTCATATAACTGAGGTAGGAAAAGCATTTTAAAACACACTCTTAAACAAATTTCTTGATGCCTAACATTATCCTTTGAGCCTTAAGTTTAATCTTAGGACCAACATCTTTTTGGCACCATTGTCGGGGACGGAGAAACGAAGTTATTTTTCCCTGGGAAAATGAAGAAGTAACATTCTGTCTTTGATAGTGAACAAAGATTGAATACTATATTAAGGCTATTTTTATCTTTCACTTGGCAACTCCACTGTAGATAAACTAGAATCTCTTCGAAGATATACTAGAAAAAACCCAGATGATCAGCAGACCACCCCTGTGTGATCCTGAAAGGTTGTTAAAACCAAAAGGATACGTCAAGTCAACTACTGCATCGACAGGTAAGAAGTACCAACCAAAATCCACACAAATTAACACTAAGGTTCAGGTTGAAAAATTAACTCCTGAAAGGATTTTAAACAAACACCCTCTACTGAGAAAGTTGTACCGGAAATAAAGATCGATATTAAACCCTTTAATACTCCTAATTGTCTTAGAGAAGAAATATCTCGTGTATCCATTGTTGTTAACTTGGTGTCTACCCCATACTCACCAGAAGTAAAGGTTTCAGTGATCTGAAATCCTGAATAACATACTCTATACCTCGATTCGTCTCCTGTCAGCTCCCATATTTACACATCTTGTAAGTCCGAGGAAGTCATCCCACATTTTCTTTTCCTTCCTCCCCTAGAACTTGTATCACCTGAGGATCACCTTGCATATTTCCCTTCACCACATCTCGAGGAAGTTGAAAGGTCACCACTTCGATCCATAGAAGTTTTTGAAAACCGTCTTTTTGATTCCTGAAGCTCTTCCCCCAAGTTTTCAATGGTCGTTGTTGGAGGTGGCCAAGGAGGTGGTGTTGCTGGAGGAGGTGGAGCTGGAGGTAGGGGTGGTCAAGGACCACCTCCACCCCCTAGGATTTTCACTAAAGTAGCTGCTAGATATGCCTCTTTAGTGCTCCCTCCCATCCCTCATGACCAACCTGAAAAATTACATGAAGAATTTACCAAAGTTTACAGGGGAAGGATATTTAACAGCTACAGAGAACATAACTTTTTTCGATCAATTCATCAATATCCTCAGTATTTAACATGAAGACATTTACTCAAGGCTCCTAGTGAAAATTTTTGAGGGGAAACTAAGAATCTGGTTTAGAGGACTCCCGGTAGGATCCCTAAGGTCTTATGAAGAGTTAGAAAATGATTTTTTAAGATAGCGGGGAGAAAAGAAAGACCACTTGTACTATCTGACAGAATTTGGGGCTTCAAGGAAAACGAATTCAGAGACGGTCCTAGAATTCACCCATAGGTTTAAAAAAATCTATCATAAGATCCCAACATAATTTAAACCCTCTCAACCCGCAGCTAAAGTGACTTTCACAGGGGATTTTGAGCCCGACTTTTCCCTACTTTTAAGGGAGAGAAGATTGGCTACCCTCACGGGAATTCAAGACAACGCTATAGAAATCGATTCGAACATGATGGAATCAAGTAAACTAAAATACAAGAATGAGACAGGAACCAAGGAACCTAGATGCTTTAGAGAACAAGTAGGATCCTCCAGATTCGGAAAGTCTGTGGAAGAAAAAATGGACGATATGGCTAAGATAATTAAAGAATTTTCAAATAAAATATATAGAATGGAACTAGACTAAGATAAACCTGATCCCTTTGCTAGAAACAATTTCAGGAGAAACCCCAATTCTCAGACACAGTAGAAACAAACAAAAAACGGAGATCAAAAAATCCAGGCTCCGTTTAAATCATTTTTTTTTATAGGAGATGATATAAACGATTACAAAGGGTTAGAAGAGGATGTAAACAAACTTGGTGATGAATACCAGGAACCTCACCTGACTAGACTGGACTATGAAAAATCTCTAGAACAAGAGTTGTTGTTTAGTAACGAGGAAACTATAAACAACCTGGGAGAATCTGCATATCAAGGAATCACTGACTCAATAATGGTTGAGATTCAACATAAGTATAATTTGAGGCCCAGAGAAATGAGTACCACAAGTTCTCCACCAAAAAAGATACTATTAAGAAACAAATAAAATAAGGTGGCTGCCCAAACTAAACAAATAGTTGAAAAACAAGCTGCCCAAGGTAAAAAAGTTGAAACCAAAGCAACACAAACCAAGAAAGAAGAAAATATAGAAACAAAAACTTCAACTAGGGAATACGAAAAAGAAGTGGGAGGTTTTAGTTTAGAAAATGAAATAAGTAAAATTAAGATCCCCATGCCCCTGGTTGAGATTGCTAAGAATCTGATTTATAAAAAACAGATCGCTAAAATGATTAAGTTCTCAGATGCAGAATGTTATGCATATGTAATAAATTTACAAGATGAAAATCCTACGATTATGTTTGGTACGCATATTGAAAATGCTAAGGATCATGTATCTCCTTTCTATATTGCGTTAACAATGCATGATCATTTACTTCATAATTGCATGTTAGATTATGGGGCTTCTCACAAATTAATTCCTAAGTTTATCATGGAAAAGTTGGGACTTGAGATCACTAGACCTTACTGGGATTTATATTCTTTTGATTCTAGAAAGGCTAAATGTCTTGGCATGATCAAGGATCTAGTAGTGAATATTTCACAAGTTCCAGTAAAGAGCATCCTTATGGATGTAGTTTTTTCTGACGTACCTACCAAGTATGGCATGCTTTTATCCAGGTCATGGGGTGCAAAAATCAGAGGATCACTTCAAATGGACATGACATACGAAACTATCTCGATTTCTGGTGGACAATTTACTCGATTGTATAGAGAGACTAGACTGGCTTATACTGTAAGTGACCCTCAAAACCTAAATAATTATCCATTCTATGTCACTGATCAGGATCTATGAAACTATATTTTATCTTTAGATGAGGATTTTGATGACTGTGTAGAAGAAGAAAACAAAAAATTAGAAAAAAAACAGAAAAATGTAAATACTCGAAAAGGAGTTTGGAAAATGTTTTTTGATGGTGCTTCATCCTATGAAGAGGTAGGAGCAGGGGTGTTATTTGTTGCACTTGGAGAAGATTATGTCATTCCCTTTTCATACATACTACAGTGGGAAAACAATTATGCAAATAATTTCTATGAATACAAGTCTCTGGTTTTAGGATTGGAGGCTGCTAGGAAACTAAAAATAGAAGATATAATAGTTTATGGTGATGCATAACTTATCATAAAGAAAATAAAGCAGCAATATCAGGCTAAACATCCGAGACTAAGGTCATACAGGAATTGTGCCTGGGATCTAATCGATAATTTTTTCTCATCTTTCAACACTCATCACATCCCTAGAATGGAAAATCAACAAGCAGATTCCCTGGCCAAATCAGTTGCGACGTTTGTGCCTCCTACTATCCTAAAGATAAAGTATCATATAGAAATGAGACACAGACCGTCAATTTCAAATAAAGTGCAACACTGACATGTTTTTGAAGATGATGAGTAGATTAAACAATTTCTAGAAATGGTTGATGAATTCTCCGAGACTCATATAGACCAAGAAAATCAGAATGATCCTATCTAGATCATGAAAGAAGATGAAGATCCTGAAATGTTCCAAGATAAGATTACAAATCATCCAATTCTAGTACTTAAGAATAATCAGATACCAAGAGGTCGGATACCGTTAGAAAGATTGTTTGACAAAGATGACATACCCTTGAAGTCTACCCTAGGACCTCATCCTGAGGAAGTTGAAGACTGTGACATAGGGACTAAAGAAGAACCTAAGATAGTCAAGCTATCTAAATATCTTCTAGCTAAGGTAAATAGTCAATATGCCAAATTTGTTAAAAAATATAAAGATTTATTTGCTTGGTCATATGATGATTTAAAGACTTATGATACCTCTGTGATAGAACACAATATTCCTTTGAAACATGGTATCAAACCTTTTATACAAAAGTTGAGACAGATAAACCCTATTCTCTTACCTGTAATAGAAAGAGAGGTCAATAAGCTTCTTGATGCAAATATCATTGTTCCGCTTAGATATTCTGAATGGGTGGAAAATCTGGTGCCCGTCAGGAAGAAAAATGGATAAATCAGACTTTGCGTGGACTTCATAAATTTAAATCGGTCATCATTAAATGATAACTACCCACTTCTAAAAATGGACCATGTCCTAGAAAATGTAGTGGGAGCTAACCGAATGTCTATGATTGATGGCTTCTCAGGTTATAACCAAATTGTCGTTCATGAAGATGATAAAGAAAAAACTACATCCACTACTCCATGGGGAACTTTCATGTATGATAAAATTCCATTTGGTTTAATGAACACAGGCGCCACCTTCCAAAGAGAAATGGATATAGTGTTCATCAGTGACAGAGATAAGTTTGTCATTATTTATTTATATGATCTAACAGTCTTCTCGAATTCTGATGCAGAACATCTGGTCCATCTCAAACAAACCTTTGATAAATGTATGAAATTTGGTTTGTCTCTTAACCCTAAAAAGTCCCATTTTTCTATGCAAGAAGGAAAACTTCTGGGCCATATAGTTTCGAAAGACGGAATTAAGGTCGATCCCAAACGAATCGAGGCTATTGATACCATAAGAATTCCTAGAAATAAAAAATAAATCCAATCCTTTTTAGGGAAAATAATTTTTTTAAGAAGATTTATCCCTAACTTTGTTCAAATTGTCAAATTGATCACAGATATGATAAATAGAGATAGTTAAATCAAATGGACTGTTGAGTCTAAAGCATCGTTCGAACGAGTTAAAAAAGCTATAAGAGAAGATCCAGTATTGGCTAGTCCTAACTATACTAAATAATTCCAAATATTCTCTTTCGCATCTGAGCATACCATCGCAGTTGTACTCCTGCAAAAGAACAAATAAGGTTTCGAACAACCAATAGCCTTTTTCATAAAAAGTCTCAGAGATGCTGAAACCAAATACGACATACTAAAAAAACAAGCCTACACGATGGTCAAAGATCTTAAAGCTTTCAAAACATATGTACTTCACTCCAGAATAATTGCCTATGTGCAAACAAGCTCTATTAAAGATATATTGGTACAACCAAACAATGATGGTAGGAGAGGTCGATGGTTAGCCAAAATTCAAGAGTTAGATCTAGAGGTTAAATTGACCAAGATGGTTAGAGGTTAGGGCTTGGAAAAATTATTATCAGAGTTGAATTTCAGAGCACTTGGGATAAACCACCTAGAATCTCATGAGTCTATTCCAGACATGGGAGAGCTTGATGACCAAAACCCCGCAATTCATATCAAAGAGAAATATTCTTCCTTCGATTAGTAACGCGATATCATTTCATATCTCCTCACTCTTCAGTTCCTGAGTGATATGACTCCATCAAAGGACCAAACATTAAAACTACATGCAGTTAAGTACTGTATTATTGAAGGACAATTTTACTGGAAAGACCCCGTAGGTTTCTTGCTGCATTGCCTGACTGAACCTGAAACTGAGGATATCACAAATGAATTCCACAAGGGAGTGTGTGTAGGACATCACACCTAGAGGGCCACATCCTACAAGATTGTAAGAGCTATGTATTACTGGCCAAAGCTATTTACCGATGTGAATGCCAAAGTAAGAGCCTGGAACCCTTGCCAACTGTTCTTTGGAAAGCAAAAACTCCCTGCACTACCTTTGGTCCCAGTCAAGATAGAGGCTCCTTTCCAACAATAGGTCCTAGATTTCATCAAATAAATCCACCCACAGTCAAGCACCCAACATAAATGGATTTTGACTGCTACCGATTATTTCACAAAATGGGTGGAAGCCATTCCAACTCAAAATGCCACAGATTCAGTGGTTATAAACTTTTTGGAGGAAAATATCCTATCCAGATTTGGTTGTCCCCGGAAAATAGTTACAGACAATGCACAAGCATTTAAATATATGGCGATGATAAGTTTTTGTCAGAAATACAACATTGTGTTGGGACATTCTACAGCCTATTATCCTCAGGGGAATGGGTTGGCTGAATCATGTAACAAAATTTTGATGAACATAATCAAGAAAGTATTAACAGAAAATAAGAAATCTTGGCATGTCCACTTAAAATACACCTTATGGGAAAACCGGATCAACACTAAGAAATCGATAGGCATGTCTCCTTTCCAAATGGTCTATGGCATCAATGTTGTTCTCCCTATTAATCTATCTCTTCCAGTAATTAAGTCATGGAAAGATGAAAACGGAGAGATGAATGATGTGGTGAGGAGGATAAATCAAATAATCGAGTTCCAATAGAACATGGACGAAGTCAATGATAGACTTAAAAAATATCAAGATAATATGAAAGCCCTTTTCAAAAAAAGGTGAAAGACAGGGAATTTATTCTTGGTGATTTATTTTTAAAATGGGATGCTAGGAAAGAAGATGAGGGTAAACATGACAAGTTTGATCATCTCTAGTTTGGGCCATTCAAGATTGCATCCACAGAGGAGAATAATTCTTTCCTACTGGAGAATCTAGACGGGAAAATTTATGACGACCCTATCAATGGGTGCTATCTAAAACATTTCATGAAATAAACATGTTTGATCATACGATTGTATATACCAGTTTGGTTTTGTTTGCTTCCACATTTTTTTTCCTTTCCGTAGGTTATCTAATTTTTTTCTTTTAAATAAAACTAGTTTTATTTATTATTCTAGAAAAAATAAAATGTTTGTACTACATATAATTTATGTTGCAGAACTCTCTGATTATTTCCTCTTTGCAAAATTTTATTATCAAATGGAAAAATGGAGGTATTGGAATACAATGCTCAATTTTCAGAATATTTTTTTTTCTCTCGAAAAAGGTGATGAATTAATAATTGTTGTGGTTGAAAATACAAATGAAATTCAAGGTACGAACTTCTATATTTATTCTTCAGACCAAAATGCTGAAGACAATATCTTATAAAGTCTTAATAAGGTGGTATTCATGTGAAAAATGATCACCTGATCAAAGATTAGAAAGATATAAGGCTCTAAGATTTCCGAAACAAATGAAAATAATACAAAGAGAAAGAAAATAAGAATAAAGAAACTTTGTGATCAAGAGGTAAGATTATGTGGAAATAAAATCCCTTTCAAAACCTCCAAACTTTTCATTTTGTTTCCATCTAGAATATCCAAAGGTTTTTACTCACTACCTGACCTTAAATATTCACAAAAGAAATATTTTTGCCTTACCTCTGAAAATTTAAAGAACATATCCTCAAAAATGATTTTAGGCAAAAATATTTATTTTCCTTTGATTTTAGCTGAGATAAAGTATGTCTAGGCTAATCCTAGTAACTTTATCTTTTCTAACATATTTTAATTGATTAATTCTCTCAAGGAAAATCCATGGAAATAAAAATTCCCCACGAGATCTTCCCTATAGGAAAATATGTATTGAATATCGGGGAGAGATAACTCAAAGTAAAATTAAAAATAGTTGAGAGACCTTCATTGTTAAATCTTATGCAGATATTACCATTGTATGATTAATACAATTGATTGCCCCCACTTCAAAATTATAACAAAATATAAGGCATATGGTGAAAGTAAATTTGTAAAATCGATTGCCCCATCTAGTCCAAGACAAATGGTGAAAGGAAATTCGTAAAATCGATTGCTCCCATTTTGTCCAAAAGAGATGATGAAAGGAAATTCATAAAATGATTTCCCTCATCTCAAATAAAATGCAAAAATGTTATTTGAAGTGGTGAAAGGAAATTCAATGGGAGATGTAGATAACTTCACCGAGTTACTGAATAGGCTTGCTGGTAGTGAAGCAATATCTATGATCTCTATAAGGTTGTCATACATGCACAAACATACTCTGAAAGATAGTTCTCTTTATGATAATATTTACATTCTAGACCGACGAGGGATTCCCTAAAGAAATTATTAAAGTTTCCATGCCTTGATGTGAACAAAATCAACCAAAGTCTCATACTTCAGATAAAGTTATTTTGATTGTCTTAAATAAATCCAAACTCAGTTTAGTAAAAAAGGAAATTTTTAATTTCCTAAACTCAATATCGGTGAGTGATTATGTTTTTTGAAGGTTTTCTAAGACATGACTGAAGTCTAATTTATTTATGTATGATTCTTCAAAAAAGTGTTTCCCAAAAACCCATGATGACTCCATTTACCCAATAAAGGCACTTGGTATATTGTTCTTCCACGCCTCACGGGGAGATGCAATACCCATATGGAGCCTATGTTGGAACACATTTAAAATTATAAGCTTGAATATTTACCTTATTCTTTTTACTCTGTCTTAGAGTCGGTTTCCAAATGATAAATCAATTTCATTTTTTTAGCCTTAAGGCATGCATGAGGTCCACCATCGATTCAATTCCCCCGATGATCGAACTATTCCTTTTTCCTGAGTTTTTGGAGCTGCCTGATTATTAAAGGGTCAATCCACTAGAGACTACTTTGGAGTTTCGCGCTTTGGGAATTTCTCCATGTTGCAGCTTCAAAGTATCAATACCCTAAAGGTGTTCAAAAAATCCTAGTCACCGTACATGTATACCTTCCTAAGCTTTGACACATCATTATGGGTAGTGTCCTGCCAAAATTTTAATAAAGTTAATTTGTCGATGCACGTAACAGTAAATACCTAAAAGATAAACCCCAATTAAAAGTTAAATAGTAACTTCACGCATTTAGAGTTCGTATATTCTCCATTTATCACACTCTAGATTTACGAAGTTCGAACTCCTGAAGTACCTTAAACACTAAGCAAGGTTAATTAAAGTTAAAGATAATTATCCAATGATTAACCGCTTCATGATTTCGAGTTTCGGGATTCCTACCTCGAGCTATAATCAAATATCCTAAAGTCCGAAAACCCGAAAAGACTTAAGGTTAGATATGATTTATTAATGGGTTAAATATGATTATCTCGCGATTAATTTTTCGCTAAATCACAGTTTGGGTAAATTCAATTTCTATTCATCTCACCTCCCAATTGTGAACCACCAAACGTTAATGGCATTAATAATGGCTCTACGGAAATTATTTCAAATAATATTGCAGATCACCGCCTAGATCTTTTCATTAAGGAAAATGAATGCATCGTTAGTAAAGGTATTCATAAATCAATACACTTAAGGTGAATAAAGATATTGGATTTTGAATTCTATTTGCAATCTCACAAAACAACAAGTTTTAGTAAGCTAAGAATTTTATGTGTTTCCCTGTAACAGGTAACACAGTTATGAGCTTGTAATATCATGGAGCCACGAAAAATGGCTAAAGCAGTTGGTGAGAGTGTGAACCTGAACAGATATGTCCTCTCAGATACTTCACCAAGAGCTATAGACACCGTGAAAATATGGATGCAGGTGTTTGATATTTTACAACATTAGTTGATAAACTTCCCAGATGATTCGAGTGACGAGGTGACTGAAACCTAGGCGACAAAGCTCAAGTATATAGCTCAATTAGAGCTAAAAAAAATAGACATGTAGCCAAGGCTCATGCTATATAATGACATGATAGGCTGGGCTCTACAGAACGTTGACATATCGACCATAAGCATCTGCAATTCATAGAAGGTTTTTGTTGGGTATTTCCGACCAGAGCATTTACATGTGATGTACAAATTATCCCCGGTTTTCAAAAATAGTTACAATGCCTCTTTCCTAATGGATTTCGAGAAAGAAGAGAGCACACAATATTGAAAGAACTACCTTGACTTGATCAAGGACTGATGGGCATGCCTTGAGAAATTCAGAGCAGAAACCCATGGCATATATTCCACTACATCATTAGACGCCCATATGATTTATGTGGCCATGATGTTATGTATAATTTTTGGGAAGGAAAGCTCTACTCATTTCCTACTACCATGGGTACCAATCATGCATGAAGTAGCAGAGGGATATTCCTTCAACTGGGCCAAGATATTATCAGACACTTTGGCCAAGGAAATCAAAGAGTGTCATTTTTTGAAGGCCAAAGGGAAACCTGCCCCTTTCTACATGTTGACATACATTATGGATGCCATTTGTTTTATGAAATCATTTCCTTTGATGAGGTGGAGTTGGACTCCAACCGGCACTAATCCCATACATTTATATCACTCCAAGCTGTGGGAGGATAAAGCAAAATGTTTCTTCTATGAAATCTACCACTATGTGGTTGTGTTGATGCATATATCCCTCTACAGTTGCCCACCTCCCAGGATTTCAGACAATATCATGGCCAACCTAGGGAAAATACCAGGCTGGTATATTGAGGAACATTTTTCCTACATCAGGGTTTTTGGGTGTTCAGTTCCCCCAAATTTTTTACCAAAGTTTCTACCAGATCGGTTGGTGTGCCTAGAGGTATCATATCAAATTGTGACAAGGGGGATCAATAAAGAATTAAAATCATCACAAAAAAAGGTATGGCCAACCTTCCCTTTGCAAGTCGGTATGTTCTCATTGTTATATTTCGACCACTCAAAAGTGGAGGCCACAACCCTAGAAGACATTAAGCTGGTTAATATTGAGTTCAAGAAGCATGATCCACAAAAGATCATGGGAAATCACTTATCTCTATACAATCTAAAGAAATATGAGCATGAAGCTTCCCCACAGGATGAAATATTCTGGGGAGTAAGGTCGTACTAGGAAGTGTTGAGAAGAGTCTGAACTTTGGCTCCAAATCAATTAGTCGAGTTCTACAATTTCCAAAGACACAGAAGAGATAGTTTTCCTAAACTCTTACAAGGAGAAAACCAGACACCTCCATCTACGCAGGAAGTTGCAACTCAGGGTTTAGAAACATGAGGTTCCAGCGAACAAGATGCTCAAGGGAATCTAAAGAAAACTAAAGTTTTAACGCAGAAGGGGGATACTGCATTGTCAAATCCACCAGGCGATCAAGAAAAATTTCAATTTGAATATTTGATAATAAAAAAAAGGACAAGATACATCACCGTCCACACCAAACAAACCAGCTACCAAAACAGCAGGGCAACAACATTCCACCGAAATAGGTATCTCTATTATGTCTTTAACACCTTTACAGTCAATTCAGGGGAATCCAAATGTTGAAGTCATATTTATAGAAGACCTTACTCTGATTTCAGCTGAATAAAATCCCCCTACCGACTTCTTTTTTAGAAATAAGAGGAGGGCTATAGTTAAAATGGAAACGCATCAAAAGGATGGTGCAACGGTAAAAAGGAAGAGGATGTTTTATGATGGACAAGGCCTGGATGATACAAATTTCTCTAGGGAAATGGCAAGCTCATTGGGTGCCTTTTCCATGACCAATCAATACTCAATAGAAAATCTAGTAGAGCAACTGAAATAGACAGATCAGTTGGTAAGGAAGTTGCAAATCCATATGAAAACCACAGAACAAGAGGTAAGAACACAAATGAAAAGGGATTTTGAATAGGTCAGAGCTAGTGATAGACAACAGATTCAACAACCCAAAACTAGCCTTGATAAACTGCATAAAAATTCAAAGGACAATAGAGAAATGGCCATTCAACAGGGAGAGTTGATCAAACAACTACATGCCAAAATAGATTTAGCAGAAGTTACAACAATGGATATGGAAACTTTCCAAGATGAGGCATTGGAGGTGCACGAAAAGATGGAATTAGCCCCGCAAGATCTTTTTACGAAAGTGGAAGTTGTTCAAAATTGCTATCGGGTGGAAGACCTTTCTCTAAATAAAATTTACATTAAGGAGAGAGAAGCCACTACAGCTTGAGCTAAGTTCCAGGAGTCCATTTTAATAGCAGCAAAAGATGAAGTAGCAGAGGTCCCTCGATTGTCTCTTTTTGAGCAAACGCGAGGCGATATAATCCTGAAGGCTTGGGAGACGAATCTGGATGAAAGAAAAAGATTAGCCAGGGAAGTAAATGAAGCTTGTGAAGAAGTATTGTCTTCACTCGATAAAGGGTTACTAGACGTTGAAAGAGATAGTATCTCCGAGGCCTTGGGGCAGATTGACATAGCGAAAAATCAACATAATTTTAAGACAAGCATAGAGGAATCTTGTACTACCATCCAACAATTGAAACAAATCGACCTTATCTAGATTAACAAATGGATATTAAATCCTAGTTTACAGCTACAGTCTACATCTTTGGAATAAAAGAAAATATAGGCTAAGTTGACTCATATAGAAAAGAAGTTGTACATTTTCGAGGAAAATGAACAACAGAACCTTCCGAGTTAGTAGTGTAGTTAGTAAGCAGATGCATCTAGTGTGTCGAACATGAGAAATCAAACACATTTGGAAATAAATGAGACAATCTGAACATACTATTCACTTGGGTCATAATCAGATTCCAACTGTTTCCAAGCTAGAGGATATGGACAAGAAATGTCTCTACATGCATGCGAAGAGTCATGGGAGATGTAAATGGAACCTTTCAGTTTTGCGTATTGTAATATTTAATACTTTTATGAGAATTCCAACCATTTTGTATAAATACATAAATAAAAAACGTATTTCAGGCTGCTTCGTGTCGATCGTAACAGACAAGACTCTCCTTATAGAGTATTAATACAAGTGAAGACAAAGATTCCAAGTTTTGTTCAAATATGGGTTATGTGTCTTTTTGTCTTCCATTTCTCATTTTCTTTATGTATTCCTAAATAAATGTTGATTCCAATTTAGTACTACAACTACTGAAATCTTATTGTATCAGTGATTTATTGAGTAAGCAGATTTTCCTCTATATTTATTGTGAGTAATACAAGAGATGCTTGTTGTGTGGATTACTGTATTTTTATGCATTATTCAAGGTTGTACTAATATACTCTCTTCTACTGCAACAAGGTGGGACTCTTCTGTAATTGATGCCCTGCTTTGTTTCACATTTTTGTTATTTTCCTTCACTTCATTTATTATTTCGATTTTGACACAGATACGAAATACAGCCTCTATGATGCTACGAGGTTAATGTCATTAAGGAATTTTTCTCATATAAATTAGGTAGGAAAATAATTTTAAAACACACTCTTAAACAACTTTCCTGATGCCTGACATTATCCTTTGAGCCTTAAGTTTAATCTCAGGACCAACATGTGACTCAAATGAAAAAAAAATCTCTATAACAATGAAAAGAACTATATTTTTACAAACAATTAGTTTTATGAATATCATAATGAAAGTACCTTTTAGATGAATTGTGGTTAGACTTGGTATTCTAAAAGGTGTACATGATACACAACCCATTTGAAAGATGGTAATTACATGAAATTCATAATTTTATTGTTATTAAAATAGTTTTATATTATCTATGTTATTAAAATATTTTTATGTTGTATATGTGTAAATGTGTATAATAATATCTATGGTCACTGAAATGATTTTAATATTTTGTATAGATATATCATATGTTGTATTGTATTTCAGCTCAAGCAATTGTTTACCTATTCAAACACTTTGATTCTAATCATCATTTTGGTTTTGTATGAATTTTAATCCTATGAAAGGAATCAATAATTAGAGGTATAAACTCAACAAGGATACCTAAATTAGGTTACTATTTTATTGAAGGCATGGAATTGGCATGGAAAGGAAAGGCAAGGCAAGACATGGAATGCCATGGAAAGGAAATGCATGGAATGGAATGGAATGGAAATCCAAGGCATGACATGGCATGACAAGACAAGACAAGGAAAAGCATGACATGACATCGAAAGGAAAGGCATGGCATGGCATGGAAAGGAAATACAAGGCATGGCATGCCAAGGAAATGAAAGGAAAGGAAAGATAATGCAATACAATGCAAGACAAGGAAATTAAATGCAAGGAAATGCAAGACATGGAAAGGAAAGGCATGCCAAGAAAAGGAAAGTAAATGAAATGTAAGTCAATGCAAGGCATGACATGTTATGGAAAGGAAAATCGTGACATGACAAGGCAAGGCATGTCATTTCATGGCAAGGAAAGGCATGGCATAGCATGAAAAGGAAATTCAAGGCAAGAAAATGAAAGGCATGTAATGGAAAGGTAAGGAAAGTCATGGAATGACAAGGCAAGTCATGACATGACATGGCCAGGAAGGGAATGGCATGACATGGAATGGAAAGGAAAGGCAATGCAAGGCAAGGAAATGCAATAAAAGGAAATGCAAGGCATGGAATGTAAATGCAAGGCATGGCATGGAAAGGAAAGGCATGGCATGGCATGGCATGACAAGGAAAGGCATGCCATGGAATGGAATGACAAGGAAAGGAAAGGTAATGTAAGACAAGGAAATGCAATGAAAGGAAATGCAAGGCATGGAATGACATGGAATGGAAAAATAAGGCATGGAAAGGAAAGGCAATGCAATGCAATGCATGGCAAGTAAAAAAATGGCATGGAAAGGCAAGGTATGGCATGGCATGGAAAGGCAAGGTATAGCATGGCATGGAAAGGAAAGGCATGGCATAGCATCACATGACGATGCAAGGAAAGGAAATTCAATGCAATGTAATGCAAAGCATGGCATGGCATGGCATGATATGGCAATGAAAGGAAAGGAAATGAAACACAAGGCAATACAAGGAAAGGAGATGCAATGTAAGGCATGATATGGCATGGCATGGAAATGCAAGGCAAGGCAATGAAACACAAGGAAATGCAAGGCATGTCATTGTAAGTAAAGGCATGGCATGGCATGTCAAGGAAAGGCATGGTAAGGTATGACAAGGAAAGGCAATGAAATGCAAGAAAAGGAAATGCAATACAAAGCATGGCATGACATGGAATGACAAGGCAAGGCATGGAATGAAAAGGCAAGGAATGGAATGGCATGACATGGAAAGGCATGGCATGGCATGTAAAGGAAAGGCATTTATTGGCATGGCATGGCAATGAAAGACAAGGAAATGCAAGGTAAGGAAATCTAAAGTATGGCATGGCAAGGAAATGCATGGCAAGGCAAGGAAAGGAAAGGAAATGAAGAAAGGCATGGAATGACAAGGAAAAGCATGGCATGGAAAGGAAATGGATGTCATGGAAATTCAAGGCAAGGCAAGGAAATGAAATTCTAGGAAATACTAGACATGGAAAGGCAAGGAAAGGCATGAAAAGGAAAGGTCTAGGTACACGTCTAGGTATAGGTATGGAAAGGAAAGGAAAGGAAATGTAAGAAATGGTAAGGCAAGATAAGACATGACAAGGAAATGAATGGCATGGAAAGTCAAGGCGAGGAAAGACATGGTATGGAAATACAAGTCATGGTATGTAAATTCAAGGCAAGGCATGGCAAGGAAAGACAAGGAAATGCAAGGCAAGGAAAGGCAAGCCAAGGAAAGACAAGCAAAGGCAAGGCAATAATAGCCAAGAAAAGGAAAGGAAAGGATAAGCTAGGAATTGATCACATACTTTGTTGTGGATGCTCCATCCACTTGGCATATTGCACATTCATCCATGGAGTTGGCTACCTTGGAATTCACACATGTGGAGTGGTTGCATGCATGCACATTCATGGAGGGAACATTCAATGTGGACACTTGGAATTTGAATTGGCTTGATGCTTATTTTTGGTGGTGTGTACCCTTCATGAGAATTATTTGGTGCATACTATTACTATTTTTGGATGAGAGTGAATTGGTTTGGAGAGGTTAATTTCCACATGTTGTAACACGGTCAACCATGGATTGAGGAGAGATCTAACTAATACATTATTATAATATTTATTTGACTTGTCACGGAGTTAGTTAGTAAATAATAATATTTTATTGTATACGAGAAGAGACTCACTATATAAACAATCTCTCTCTCTCTCTCTCTCTCTCTCTCTCTCTCTCTCTCTCTCTCTCTCTCCATTGTAAAGGGCAATTAATTTGGGTATTTAGGAGCTATCCTCTTGGGATACATTGTACAACATTTTGGAAAGATTAATGGAGAATTTGAGGTGTATTTTCATTTGATGTGACGCTTTATTGTGCACTTATATTTTATGTGTTGATTTTGTATCGAGAAACCCTTGTAGAATGTTGTGATTTCCATTATAATGAACCATGATTCATTTTGGATAGAGTAATGTGAGGTTCCAACCCTCTTATTTCTATTGTGATTATCTTAGCCTACATGATTCTTGTTATTTGTCCCTAGAGTCTTAACTAGTATGGCCCTTCAATCTTTCGTCAAATTTATGTCCTTGAGAACCATTAATTACATATGGATTTATCACTTAGCAATATTTTCCACCATAAGAGATTCATTAATGAGTAACACATGTATTTATAATCACTTTAAAAAAAATAAACTATTTTTACTTACATAGACTTCCTTAACACTTTAAAAAGTAACTAATCAAAATAAATAAATTATTACAATGATTAGTGCAATAATACACTCTAAATATATTTGAATACTCAACCAAATTGAGAAAGAAATTATTTCATTTCATCAAAATTTCATAAATCTATCCAAATTTTGTGAAATAATTTCTAGAACCTAAAATATCTTTGTATAGTCTTCATCAAACATTTCCTATAATAAATGGATTTATTGAATATTCTAAAGGTAATTGTAGTTTCTATTAGTTAAATGTAAGTTATTGAATCTACAAACTCATCAAAATCTACATTGATGCCTTAAGTGATCCTTCTATCTGTTATCACATATAGTTTTCAAGAGGCAGTAGGTCATTTGAGTTCATGGTATGCACATGAAGCATCAAAGCGTTGCTTTCATACCAGTCCATTTCAAGATTGAGGCCCAAGCAGCAGGCAGTTTTAATCTTTCAAGTAGGTGAGCTCAGTTTTCAATGGTGGAGATCCCCTGTGAATATTGGATTAGCGACTCACGGGATTTAAGGAGTTAAAAATTGCATGAAGTATAGCGCCAAAGAGAAAGGTCTGAAGTGCTGAGGTGCCTGAAATCCCGAAGCACCCGAAGTGCCCGAAGTCCCGAAGTGCCGAAGTGGCCAAAGTCCCGAAGTGGCTGAAGTCCCGAAGACCTGAAGTGGATCTTGACTATCCAAATCCAAGAGCCACGCATCATTGGATCCCTAGATCCAAAGGATTTTCTTGGGGCAAATAAAATTTGAAGTTTGAAAAGTTCGAAGACCGAATCCCAAAGCAGATCTCGGTCGTCGATTCAAAAAGGGAATATCTGATCCATTGATCTGAAGAGGGAATATTTGAGCCACGTTTCAATACCGATGTAGGTATTTATTGAAAGTGAGAGAGGTGGTTGAAACCTTGTCTCACCACATAAATGGAAAGTCAGGCCGAACTGTCAATAAGTCGGTTCTTCTGCAAGTTCCTAGTGAAAAATGATTGCATCTGACAGAAGCTCACCTATGAAAGAAGACTACATGCACAGTTTTCCAGAGAACATGAAGACATAAAGCCTTTAATGCAAATACTTGGGCATGCCTCTACTGGAAGTGGGAAATTGTTCTGAGTATATACCATTCATTTTGATATTTTGTGATGGTCGATGGTTGAGCTAGGCTCCCGTATTGTAAAATTTTGATGAAGCCTCTGGTTTTCTGGTTATGTAACATGATTTGAGACTTCTTGTTTAATGAAAGTCAGTTTCCTTTTGATTTCTTTATAATAGTTGTGTTAGAACACTCGGGCATGGATGATCCAGCCGAGGGTAGTTATGTTATTGTGATGAAGGTTTGATCATAGTAGTATCTTCACCAGTTTTAATCAGTTTCCTATGTTATCTTTCCCCTCTTACACTGAATGGATCGGGCATGGATGATCCAGTTGAGTTGTCATAGCTCCATAATGTTGCAGGTTTGATCATGGTGTTGCTATGACTATGTTGTTTGGACATGTTTCAGTGTCTGAAACTTAGGCTTAAGAGTGATCCTGAGCCTGAGTTTGTCTTCTCTGAGTTGTTGGAAGGTATGATGCCCATAGAAGTCTCGCTCATATTTCTCACTAAGTCTTCTCTCTGTTCACACTTAATCTCAACTTGTTGACTAGAGTTAATCAAGACCTCCCCTGCTTGTGTATGTTGGTCCAGTTTTTTGAGTTAAGACGATATTATCCTGAGTCTGTTTCCATTTGACATCCTTAAAATTATTCATTTTGACACACAAACTAATGGGTACTGGGATTACCTTCGATGCAATCTGAGGGTGACTTCTAGGTCTAACACTATATTTCGATGTATGAGTTTCTCCTTCCAACTATTGAAAACAATATTCAACTTATCATATTAATAGATCGTAAATTGAAGGTTATAGGAGATTTTTAGTTTGACATTTCATCTTCACATCATGTCTTCATTATACCAAGGCCATCCATAATCACAAAGTGTGCATTGATTTCAACTCATGGATTAGTTTGTTCATGTTCATGATGTTCATATATGTTTATCCCTTTATAAAACAATGTAAATCCATGTTTCCTAGGAAAATCCTTGTAGTGATATTTTTATGTGGAATTAGTTCTTAGAAGAATAGAGATACGCTTTTAAAAATTCAATGATTCCCAAAATATATTTCAACTTGGATTATCCATTGTCTCCTTCACTGATCTATCACCTTTTTTCTACTTTCAAGTAAGGTGATGCAACTCCTCCAAGTCATCCTGATTGTATGCACTCTATCCAATCTTGTGACAATACCTTAATTTCTTTGGGACCTTTTCACTTTTCAATGTCAAAAGATGGAATCAACTTATATTAATCACCATCCTGCTCCATATGATCTAAAAAATATTAATATCCCCTATTCCATTATACATAGGAGGACCCTTCAACTATGCTCCAATCTATTTGAATACTCATATGGAGTTGCTTCTATTTATTGTTTCTGAGAGTTATATTTTAAGAATATATTTCTTTAAATCCATTTAGATTAGATTTATTTCTTGTAATTTCATATATAATAGAAAATAGTGGAAATTGAAATACTTTGAAATTGAATATAATGAATATATAAAAGATGGTGGGGGTGAACAGTGATGAACCCCCATGGGTTGTGCAAGGGTTGGTATAACCCTTGGCCTAGAAACATGTAACCCAAAATTTGTGGCAAGGTTCCCAAGGACTGGACTAGTCCTTTAATTGGAGAAAAGATCAACAACCTACAT
>ML827599.1:167878-187012 GCA_009831015.1 Picea engelmannii | reverse complement strand
TTGGTAAAAGATAAAAGCCTCGAAATAAAACCTCGAGATGCTTCGCCCAGGGATCCCCGAGAAGGAAATAAAAAGCCTCTCAGTAAGAAACAAGAGGGACCCAGAAAATATAAACAAGACCTAGTCAAGAGGATAGGGGGTCTCATCATGAGCCAGCCTATTAGGTTCATGGGTACCTAACAGTATGACATTGCCACCATCTGGTTACCATGCCAGGGCAATGACCTTTGGTTGCATGGCCAAGGGAAAGGGGGTCTCATCACGAGACAACCCTATCATCTCTGTGAAATTACTTGTGGGTAACATTGTTAGCTCTGGTCACCATGCCAAGGTAGTGTCCTCTGGTTAGCCCTTGAATAAAAAGAAAAAGAAGAATAAAAAGCAAATAAAAGAAAAGAATAAAGGCAAGAACGAGCTTGGAAAAATTGCATCCATGACAGGTACAACTCACCTTCTACAAAGGCACCCACAGATAACATCATGCATCCCTGGCTCTCACTTCACCCACATGTTTGGACATCCCCAGCCACGTCACCTCACTTACATGGCTTGGATGAAACCTTCCTGGAAACTTCCCCTTTCTTGTGGATACTAGCCCAATAGGACGTCTTGTATTTTTCTCCAGTCTTGTATTGTAGGTTTTTGTAATGTCTTTGAGCTATTGACTGATGTATTAGGGTCTTATGCATATGTTTGATAATATTGGTGATGAAACGTGATTAACATAGCTATGATCCCGGTGACTGATGAGCCCATGGAGGGCGTAGCTTCTAATGTGCAGGATCATGCCCGACGGACAGGTACCATTTGGACCGGTACACATGGGGAGATGATCAGTTCAGACCTCCATGGGGCTGAAGAGCCCACCAGATGGATGTTGAGACCCCATCAGGGGGCAGAGACAGGACAGTGGTTGATTAGGGTCTTGCACCGAAGTAGAAGAGGATGTTCCATCAGAGGCACTTTGGTAGAGCCCGGCCTAGGGGGAATGACCCCTTTTCAATGGAACGTTGGCCTTGGAAGGCTCTAGACGCCCCCATCCTCACCATGACGTCATCCAGCTTCATGGACATTCATGGAGGCAGACAGGGCGGCAGTGGCACGTGTGGCATGTTGGAGAGGCCCCTAGGGGGATAACGTTTTGCTCCTGGATGTCTCATCTGCCCTAAAAGGAGTTAGTGCCTCCCTTGAAGGGGATTTTACCTTTTTTACAACTCAGTTAGGGTTTTAATTTGACAATTTAATGTAAAAACAATATTGTGGTCTTGTCGGCCATTTTTATGACCTAAAATTAATTAAGGTCATTGATACAGTATATATTGAGGAGTTTTAGCCTCATTTTAGACATAACACATCACTCACTCATTAGTGAGGTCTAATTTTTGCGCCCTACTTGGGTAATTATGTTGGTTTAGTGAGGCGCACTTGTTGAAGGAAGGCATTTTTTGGCATTTTGGCATTTCTCTTGAAGGAAGGTTTACAACTAGGGTTTGCATGCTATTTCATGGTGATATGTAAGTGTTTTTGCTGCAAAACTTCTTGATTGAATGGTTGTAGTCTTATATTCTTGCATATGTTTATAATTTGCTGATAAAAAACCTTAGGTGACAAGCACACAAGTAGGTCCTTGTTTCATGTCCCCTGAAAGAGAAATTTTCAGCCATTGAAGAAGGAAGGAAGAGCCTAGCCATAACTACACTCTTGTTGCTTCTTCTCCCCGAGCTAGTCGTACTTTCTAAAGTCAAGAAGGAGGAGACGTCCCAAGCCTAGGTTATCTACACCTAGGATCGTCTTGCTTCTAGGGTTTGGTGATAGAGTCTTTCTATAGCAACACTCTCCCTCATTACACCCTCTAGTCTTGATTTATCTTTCATGCTAGTCGTTTTTGCCAAGTTAACCTAAGGAAGGAGGAGAGAGAATGAGGCCTTGCTTTAGAAACACTAGAGTGAGCCTCTCTCCCTTAGGTTTTTGATTCTAAGGCCCTACCATAGCAACACTTCTGAACCCTTCCCTCTAGTCCTTAGTCTCCTTCAACCCTTGCATCCTCTTCTAAATTGACTCCATTAACCCTTAGGCACTGATTTTAGACCTCCAGCATTGAAGTGAAACTGATCAAACAACTCTCAAAACCTTTGCTAAGTTGAAACCCTAACTAACTACTAATCCTAAGAAGGCTGACGTCACCCTTGGTTACTTCATCTTGACGTAGCATTTTTCATTTTATAGGCAATTGAATGGTGTTTAAAGCATTTATCGAATGAGGGATTGATTGGATACATTGATTGCTACATCATCTTGATATTTATTGGTGAAGTGATATTATTTCATTGTTGTATTAACAAACATTGACTTCGTCAATATTTATTGTTATAATTTCTTATATATTGATATCAGATAGTCTTATGAAGTACTAACCCATTGAATCATAGCTTGCATATATTGGTTTGTTGTTGCTTTGTTCTGGGCAGGTGTTCTTCTTTGGGCCTTCACTTCATTATTGGTTTTTTAGCCGGGACTATATGTTTTGGTGGTGACCTGTGAAGGGGGAACTTTACTTTCGACTTTTAAACTTTTTCCTCTTAAAAACTCCAGGTTATTGGGGACGTCTCCCTGGGCCTAACCTCCCTAAAGAGAAAGAACCTCCCCATCATGGTGACATTGGGTGGGATAGGTTCCTGTTACGCCAGTTTGGCCTTCTATCTTACAACCATTTAACCTAGCTACAAACTGTGCGATAACAGACCCCAGATTGAAACAACATCCTGAAATGCTCTTTCTATCAGAGACACTTCCATCCCAATCTGAATCAGTATAACCAATCACTTTGAAGTCATGATCTATAGTATAACTTAGACGAAAGTCCAATGTACCCTTAAGGTATCTCATCGCATGTTTTGCAGCAACAAGGTGAACACATTTGAGATCTACCAGATACTGACTCAAGGTGTTCACATAAAAACATATATCTGGACTGGTATTTTTTAGATACATCAACTATCCAATGATCTGTCTGTACAACATAGCATCAACCAATTATGATGAAGTATCAACCATGAGTAACTTTGTTTCCATGGGTGTATTCTGGATTTACATTCCAACATATCAAACCTCTTCAGTATTTCAACTTCATACTTCCCTTGGTTAAGGAAGATCTTCTCTGGGCTCTGCCAAACCTCAAGACCTAAGAAATAATGCATTAGGCCTAGGTATTTCATCTCAAATTCTGCAACGAGCTTCTTCTTACAATCAATGATGAGCTTTTCTTCTCTAGTTAAGAATAAGTCATCCATATACAATAGCAATATAATTGGCTCATCATTGATAATATTGAAGTAAAGGTTAGAGTCAGCTTTACTCTTAGTAAATCCCAAGCTCATCGGGAAACTGTCAATTCTGTCATACCAAGCTCTAGGAGCTTGCTTCAACCCGTACAGAGCCTTCTTCAACCTGCAGACATGACCCTTTCTATATTCAACTTCAAACCCTTGAGGTTGTTCTATATACACTTCTTCAATGACACCATTTAAGAAGGTTGTTTTCACATCCATCTAGTATAACTTCCACTTCATCTTGGTTACACAAGCTATGATTGTTCTGATAGAAGTGTATCTAGCTACATGAGCAAACGTCTCTTCATAATCAATGCCTTCCTTTTGAGAAAAGCCACGAGCTACAAATTTTGCTTTCTATTTTTCAATACTTTTTGTCTACAACATGTTTTATCTTGTATAGCCATTTGGAAGATACCACATCTTTGTCCTTTGTTCTGGGAACTATTTCCCATACATCATTCTTTATAATGGATTAGTATTATTCTGTCATGGCATATGCCCATTATTTCTTTTGAATGGTTTCTTCAAAGCAAGTAGGCTCCTTCTCTATGAGATCACACATCAAAGCCATATCACTGGAGAATGGATTAGGTTTCTTGATTTTTCTCGTGGTTCCTTCTGGGACACCATACTTCTCTCCATATTGAATAAGTTCACTTTCCCAAGATGGCTTTCTCTTGTGAGATATCGTCATTTGGGGAGGTTCTTGAGATTCTATCATGTCACGATCTTCTGGAAACTCCTCATCTGGGGTAACTGTGACTTCCCTCATTGGTTCTACAACTTTGGGAGCTACATGTTCTGCTTCATATACTTCTTCAAGCTGGCATCTCCTTGATTTATTGAGTGTTGCATCTTCATCAAAGGTTACATCTATGTTGATCTCAATGTGATGGTAACCTGGTATGTAAATTATGAAGGTCTTAGAGACCTCACAGTATCCAACAAATATTCTATTCTTTCTTGAAGGGTCTAGCTTGGTTCTTCTTTCTTTTGGAATTTGTACAAACACTGGGACAACGAAATATCTTGAGATGGTTGACTTATGGCTTCTTTCTGGAGAACATTTCTTTGGGGGTTTTGAATCCAAGTGCACTATGGGATAGTCTATTTTGGACATACACGGTTGTTCTTGTTGCTTCATCCCATAAGTGCATTGGAAGATCTTGAGCGTGGATCATAGTCTTCATTGCTTCCATTATAGTTATATTCTTTCTTTCTGCTGCACCATTTTGTTGAGGATTGTAGGGAGTGGTGAGCTCCCTCTTAATCCCGACATCTATGCAAAATCTTACAAATTCTTTTGAGGTGTATTGTCCTCCATTATCTGACCTGAGTATCTTGATTTTTCTTTCAAATAGATTCTCTATCAAGGCTTTGAATTCTTTGAATTTTCCAAACACTTCATCTGTTAGGGACCTAACCCCTCATGTAGGTAGAATAATATATTTCCATGTAATACAAGTTAATATTAATAAAGCCTAACAATAAGGAAGAATATGTCAAATGTAAGAAGACCTAATAGAAGCTTCCGCTTCTAGAAGGATCTTTCTCTAGATGGTTCTTTTGATAGACATATTTAGTATAAATAGGAGTCGAGGGTATGAGAACTTTTGTATTGGATATTATTGTAATAGAGCTCTACTCTGTTGGAGGTTGCCCCCTCCAAGAGGCAAGTGAACATTGCTATCAGTAATCAAAGTGCTCTTTCTGGTATTATTCTGGTATCATTTTGGTATTATTGTGGTGTTGTTATGGTTATATTGTGGTTCATCTAGCATTTCTAGCTATTTATTTATGTTCTGCATACTTTTATATCTGGAATATTACAAGTGGTATCAGAGCACCTTCCTTAGAAGAAAATTGTGGGTTAATTTTTTTCAGGGTAGAAACGTATTCCAATGTCTTTAAGCTACAGAGATCTGTCGTTACATGCATAAACCCGTGGTCAGGGATTCATACACGCAGGAAATACAAGTGGTACTTAAGTGCACATCTATTGGCCACCCTTGTAACCCTTGTTGGTACCCCTTCGAGTGGTAGCACATCAGATAACACCTGTATACGGATCGGCCTAGATCTCCTGAATCCCTCCATAGATAAATCGATCGGTCGCCTGACTGTTATAGTGCCACCGAGAACCGCACTCAGAAAGATACTCTCTAGTACTTGGGTAGTCGAGTTGTACGGCTAAGGGCACGGTCTAGCATCCTTAGTTGGTTCCATGATATATTGGGTTGAGTACTATTGTTGGACCTCGCACGTATATCAGAGAGCTATAGCACATGGCAAACCCTTTTATGTAGAACCCTTGAATACCTAACCCTTGGGACGAAAACAAAAACATAAAAAACAAGTCTGGATCCTGTTGGCACCATTATTTGAGACCTATTTCATTGGATTGCTCTCTTCACCCTTATCGCAGTCATACCTATCATTTTTTAGCAAAAAATAATTTATTGTGGACCCGAACCCCTTCCAACACCCTTATTTGGGCTTTACCCCATTGGATTCAACTCGTTGCCCTGATCGTTGTGATACACTTCACCCATAACCCATTTTTTGTGTGGTCCCACCCACCCCTTTTCATGTTCCCTTGTCATCATGGCCCAAACTCGTATCCAAGACTTGGAAGCTCGCTTCACTACCTTACATTCTAATTTCACAAAAACCCAACAAGAAGTGCGACAACTCAGTGCCAATATTGCCACCATCAATCAAAAGATGTATTCCTCCATCGTCACCTCAATGGCAGAACTCAAACAAGACATTACTACCCAACTTGAATCTGTCACTACAATAATCTGCGCCAAGTATATCCTTGCAGATCCTCCCTTATCTGATCCACCTTCGCATACCAAAGGTGAAACTTTTTCTCATTCCCAGAATTTTCAGCCCCGTCACTTTCAACATGACCTACGCCTTCCGCGTGTGGATGTGACCAAATTTGATGGATCGGATCCCACTAGCTGGATAACTCAAATGGAACATTATTTCTCTTTGTATGGCATTACAGACGAGTTGGCCAAACTTCGGTATGGTGTTCTCCATCTAGATAAAGAACGTTGGAAATGGTGGCAATGGAGAAAAAATGCCCGCCAAAGGTATGTGGCTTGGACACACTTTATGGCAGAGCTTTATGAACGCTTTGACACTGATACCAACCATTTAGGTTGTTTGACAAAGTTGAAACAATCTGGCACAGTGGAATACTCTATATTTTCTTTTGAGCGACTGACTTTTCGTACAGAGGGCATGTCTGATGCTTTTTTTCCGAGAATGTTTTATTAGTGGCCTCAAGGATGAGATTCATGCTCATTTCCTCATGGCTCGGCCTCAGAGTTGGGTGGATGCTACTAAAAGAGCTAAGGAAGCACAACAGGTTGTCTCTTCTCAAAACCGAAAACCCTCCATTATTCCTCGCACTAAACCAGTAACTCACATTCCTTCTACTCCACTAAAGATCCAGAAATTGACCAGGGCCAAAATGGTTGAATGCCAACTCAAAGGCCTTTGTTATAATTGTGATGACAAATATTTTTCAGGACACAAGTGTAAGGAACAAAATCTTTTTATGGCCATCTCGGAGGATGTTTCGGAAGAGGATATCGAGGCTCCCCTTGTGTCAATGTCACCTGAACCCACTGACATCACCCCTCCCTCAGACCCTCCCGAAGTAGACCCAATCATTTCCCTAAATGCTCTCATTGGCTTCTCTGCTCCCCAAACCCTTAAGCTAATTGGTTACATCAAGCATAGGAAGGTCATCATTCTTGTTGATAGTGGAAGCACCCATAATTTTATTCATCGCCGCATTGCCTAAGAAACTAATTGTTATATCCGTGCAGTGAATAATTTTCAAATCATGATTTCCAATGGCGGGTCCATGAAATGTGGAGGGTGTTGTGAAAATGTGTGTCTCCAAATTGGTGACTACCACTTGAAATAACATATGTTTGCTATCGACATGGGCGGTTGTGACATTGTGTTGGGTGTCGAATGGCTAAGGACTTTAGGTCCCATTCTCATGGATTTTAAGGAATTAACCATGCAATTCGACCAGGAGGGCCAAAAATATAAGTTCCAAGGCATCACTGTCGGTTCCCCGGAGATCATTAGTTCTCATTGCATGGAAAAGCTGCTCAAAAAAGGTCATTTTGGCATTATTTCCCAACTCCATGCCATACAAGCAACTGCTGAGACACCCTTTGTGTCGCAGGACCTCTAATCCATCCTCTCTAAACATCAAGTGGTTTTTTCCACTCCCAAGGGACTTCCTCCTTCCCTAGTGTTCATGATTATTCCATTCCCCTTGTCCCAGGAAGCCTTCCTCCTAATATTCGTCCCTATCATCACCCCTTTTCCCAAAAAAATGAAATTGAGAAAATTGTCCAAGACCTACTCAGTGAAGGTGTTATCTGCCCTAGTATGAGCCCCTACTCTTCACCTGTGGTCATGGTCCTTAAGAAAGAAGGTTCTTGGCGCATGTGTCAGTGTAGAGTTAGGGTTAAAGGTCTATCATTTGGGTCGGGCTTATGGTCATCTAAAATTTCTAAATTTACTATTCGGTTGTAAATAGGGATATCAAATATCACATAATATACAACATTATTGCCAATCCCATGGATACAAGTCATCCAGATGGATTTCAACCACTTCATTAGACCATTACACTATTAGATATTGAGAATTATAAAGCTTCATCAACTTGAAACCAAAAAAAAATTCAATCAAGCCTTCAAAGCTTCTTTTGTATCTACTAGATAAAATAAGGTCATCATCTAACCATAGCGGATTAGGGTTGGAATCATTCCTTAAGATAATAGCTTGGTTAGTTGTTTTTCTAGCTTTAAAGTCTTATCAAGAGGGTATTTCTTTCATTTTTCAAACCATTGTTCTGTTCTAAGCCATTGTAAGTTCAATTTTGATCGAAGTTGTCCTTCTTATGAAAAGTAGAATTAATAGGTGTGAAATAACATATTGTTGTAATTTTTTTTAATTTAGCATTAATGTTTGAAATCTCCAACCACGTGTACTAATTAAGGGGATCTTTCTTGTGAAGCCTAATATGAGGGAAAACGTTGTTCTTTATGTAACAAGCTATGACTCCATTCCCTCTACAATAGGATTTATGGTTCCATATTGACCACAAGACAAATCATTCTATGTTATGGACCTTAAATTCTTCATGCTTCCAAGTTTCAACGAGCAATATAATATCAATTCCACTTGGGATCCAACTTAACATGAGACCTTTTCTCCATGGAAAGCAACGATAGTTCCAAGAGGGGATTCAAAGTGTCCCAAATTCCTATTGATTATTAACTTTTTGGTTTCTATCCCTAAGATTTTATTTTTATTTTTTATTATTACCCATTTTTCTTCCTTCGTAGCTTCTTTTACTTTTTGAATTTATTTCATTAATTCAACTTTATCTTCTAGAAACAAGACTTTATTTATAAATATTTATGACCCTTTTAGACTTGGGGTTTTCTGAGTATGCCATATTTATGGTCATTAGAGCTTACCTTAACCTGAATTAACCTATCTATATGCTCAATTATTTTCCCTAATATCTTTGCTTATGTGAGACAAGTTTCTTCAATTTGTAACTTATTTTGTAGTTCTTCCTTGACTAGTGCTAGTGTATCTTCTTCTTTCTCTTATTTCAAATCGGAAATTATGAGGTTCAAGGATCTTTTGTTATGCTCATGGTCTAACTCTATAAGTTTATTCATTTCCTCTTTGATGGGTTTTATATCCAATTTATGTTTCAAATTATTTAGGGCCAAATTGTTATTTATCTTTTCTTCTAGCTCTTTAGTCTTGTTCTTGAATGTAAGATTTTCTAGATTGTCAACATGTCCTTCTTGG
Source organism: Picea engelmannii (assembly GCA_009831015.1). Classification (NCBI taxonomy): domain Eukaryota; kingdom Viridiplantae; phylum Streptophyta; class Pinopsida; order Pinales; family Pinaceae; genus Picea; species Picea engelmannii. The sequence continues at coordinate 177,806 of ML827599.1, read as the reverse complement.
GTTAGTTGTTCCATTCCTTGGCTTTTCTCTCCCGTTTATTGCAATCTAATCTCCATTTCATATTCTCCTAATCTAATATTGTATTTTCTATTTGTTTTTGGATCTTGTCTTCGAAGGATGTAAACTTATTATCGAGCATTACCTCTAACGTTTTTTTAAGTTTAACATATATTTATTCCCTACATTTCTCTAATGATTATTTATATTCACAAAGACTATTTAGGATTACTCTGCTAGGTCTCCCCTTGAGAGTATTTGGTAAATGCAATGAATTGTTCATATTGGAATAAAGAAATAGAGAGGGAAAAAACTATAACCAAGATTGAGAGAAGGAAATTGCGCACCTGATTCGGTCAATCTTTGTGCCTCCTTAGATTAATTTTGAACACAACTCGAAAGTTTCTAAATGCATATGTTTGAATGTGCCCTAGCTCTGTTTGGTGATGGATGACTTGCACAACAACTTAATTTTTTTTTGTGGTGTCAAAAATATTTGGTACCTTATGTTTGTAACAACAATAGAACTTAGGAGGGCTCACGATGTGATGATAGTTATTTATTATTGCCTTGCAAAAGATATCTATGTCAAGTGGCTTTGTTGGTAACTATTATTCCAAGCCTGTGGTTGCTCCTGTTTGTTGATTTGATGAATATTTGGTGGTTTGACCAATAATTTCAATTTGCAATTTTTACCTATCCACGAAAGATATTCCAAACATATATGTGGCTTTCAAGAATATCAAAGATGACCAATAACTTCAATTTGTAATTTTCCCCTAGTTGTGTAGTTAATATCAACTCTAAATTGGACTTTGTCTATAAATGTAAATGACGTCTAAGAGATAAATCTATCATTTCAATGATGCAAATATATCATCCGATATAACCTTCAACAAACCTAAACCATCAATTAATCTATTAAACTCATATATTATAACCATTATTTAAAAAAAAAAAAAAAATCATTAAACACTATTTTTTTCATTTTAATTTATTAACATTAACAAAAAAAAAATGTAACACATTTCTTTCAATACAACAATTTGGTAATCATATTAATTTGAGAAAATACCATTAGTATTACTTATTATTTAGTAATATTTTTAATCATATAAAAATATGAAAAAAAATTATTCAATTCTTTTAAAGATAAAACAACAATTTGGTAATCATATTAATTTGAGAAAATACCATTAGTATTACTTATTATTTAGTAATATTTTTAATCATATAAAAATATGAAAAAAAATTATTCAATTCTTTTAAAGATAAAACAACAATTTGGTAATCATATTAATTTGAGAAAATACCATTAGTATTACTTATTATTTAGTAATATTTTTAATCATATAAAAATATGAAAAAAAATTATTCAATTCTTTTAAAGATAAAAATAAATAATTAAGTACTTATTATTTAGTAATATTTTTAGAAAAAAAATTATTCAATTCTTTTAAAGATAAAAATAAATAATTAAGTACTTATTATTTAATAATATTTTTAATCATATAAAAATGTGAAAAAAAAATTATTCAATTTTTTTAAAAGACAAAAATAAGTGATTAAGCAAGTACATTTTTTTTTACTTAATAGTAATATCTTAATTAAATAAATATGCCTATCTTCAATGATATGCTCATCAAAAATCATTCCACCCACACAAAATAAAAGTATCTTCAATTATTATCAGCAAAAGTGGTTTCACTATGCTAAGAAGCACTTTAAAAAACCAAAAACATCTTAAATTATTCCCAACCAAAAGTGGTTTAACCCTAAACAAGTAAACTACTTGAATTCCTAACCTCTTCATGCTAGAAGGTACTTCCAAAACAAAATAAGGACAAACTAAGTAACTCTACATAGTGATGCATATATTTATTTGAATTTTGATGGGACCATGGATATGGACAAACTTTGAATTCCTAACCTCTTCATGCTAGAAGGTACTTCCAAAAAAAAATAAGGACAAACTAAGTAACTCTACATAGTGATGCATATATTTATTTGAATTTTGATGGGACCATGGATATGGACAAACTTTTGAATTTTGATGTGACCATGAATATGGACAAACTATAGTGATCCCTATATTTATTTCAATTTTGATGGATGTAAATAAGTTAAAAATAAATAAATAAAATAATATTTTAAAATTTAAAATGATATATAATAATTTTTCTAACATTCATTTAGAATTAAATATTATATATTTGATGGTGTTTATTATTTTAAGATCAACAAAGTTTCCCACACAAAAGATTCAGATTAATTATTTTTTTTATAAATATTAAATTATGATAAAAATAAACAAATAGTCGACTTCTTAATCTTGAATGGATTGTCTTCGATTTAACACGCTTGAATTATGATTATTGAACACTTTATTATGTCAATTCGAAGAATAGACTTTATCTTTATCTATCACCTTTTAATCATTACATCTTTGTCACTGGTATTAAATGACCACAACGTAATTTTATTTTAATATTTTATTTTAAAATGATTGTGATGATGATATCTACCTATTTTATGGTGAATAAGATAACTGCATATCATTTTAAGAATTTTTTATTTTTTAATAATAAAATGACTGTTATAAAATATGTTATTAAAAAATTAAAAGTTGTATGATCGAGTAGGAATATATGTTTTTTTAATATTTTGCTACTGGTTTTAAAAAGTAGGTTTTTTTTTTTAAGAAATTAAATTTTATTTTGAAAGTTATTTTGCTTTCATGGGTGTGTTTAAGGAAGGGTTATAATAACCATACTTTAGATTACACTCTTTATTAATAATTTTGATAAGTTAAATGAACATTTTTAAGGTTGTAGATAAGTACAAAATTACTGCATGTACAATATAATGATGTTATACGTCATATTTTATGGGATAAATGGCCAACGTTTCAGATCATAGTCTTTATTAATAGTTTTGACTAGTTATATGACCTTTATTGAGTCATTTGGGTGTTTAGATTAAGATCCAAACAACAACTTTACGAGGATATCAATCCCCTTGCATTTTTATAGAGGTGATACTTCTCTTTGGCTGAAAGATAATATGCATACTCATGGATTGGGAGAATGCTAGATAGCGAACCTCATATCTTATTACTTTTATTTGTACATGAAATGGTTCTTGATAACCAGATTTGCTCTTAATGTGCAACAAGTAGTTTCTTAACAATAAAAAGATTGAAGAAAGACTCCAATATCAGAATATATGTATATTCAACATCATTTATGCAACTCTTTAAATCACATGAAAGTTGATGATACATCCATATCTTCTCACATAAAAAATGACGAAGTTGTTTTGATCATTTTAGAGAAATTTAAATGAGCTCTTCATCCAACACTGAAAAGAAATTGATAGGAAAATTCCAAAAATCTCAAACTTAGAAACCCCAAGATCTGAGAAATCATTGAAGTTATGCCCCAAAATAGTTTTTTGTGGAGTTTTATTCATAAAAGATATTCAACAATACAAAACAATCTCATCAAACCAATTGACTAAGTGTTCAGAAATAAAGCTTGTCAAACACAAGGACTAAATCTCAATGAATCCATTAGACATTTTTGGCTTACATTTGACAGTCACATATATGGTTGTATATACTCCATGATCTTATAGAGAATAAGTCTTGGAAGAATACAAGAAAGGCACTCAAGAGTCAACCTTATGCTCGGTTCAAAAATACAAGTATAAGGCCCTGAGAAAATAGTGTAGAAGAAGAATGGAGGAGAGAGAGATCTTTATTTGTTGATCAAAAGCTTGGTTGCATGTTGATTTCTAGATCCTTCCCTTATGATCTTTTGATTGCCTGCTTTTAACCCTTTGATGTAGCCTTCTCTTGCTTTTTAAAATCTACTCTTCTAACTTCTTGAGGTAGTTAGGGTTTTCTCTTCTTGAATTTTCCATACGCTTTTCTTCTTTAAATAATCACTTTAATTAATGCCTCATTAATGAATTTGTATCATTGATATTTGTGCCTCAAAGTGGGGTCCATTTCATATGTAATAAAACTCACTCAACAAGCTTTTATTTTCACATTTTTAAAATGAGTTCAGTTTATAGAAGTGGACTATATTTTATTTTCTTGAGTGTGATATTCAATTTCTCATCCATGGAATGCAACTTAGATGCAATCTTCATCATCCTAGCTTTCCAATGAGTCTTTCTAAGCTCAATTTGGAGTTTTGGATCTCAAGATATAAGCTTGGGAAGTCAAGGTACCAAGCAGATTTATCAGGAAACCATGAAAATATGACTGACTTTTATTTCAATTTTTAAGACCATCATGACCAATTTTACCTCTTGAAACATATTCCATCATCTTCCTCGTAGGATTACCTTTCCAACGAGGTATATTTTGTTGCAAACGGAGGTCGAGAGCTCAATATATCATCTCGGGAAGTCAAAGACTCTACCACCTTTGATCAATTCCATGGGTCAATCCTAGCCCTCCATTTTAAATTTGCCTCCTCCATTTAAAATTTGAATTTTATTTGTGGTGTTGAGAGTTTAGTATATATATTGAAAAGATTACTATACTTTTGATGTGAAGCATATGGAAACTATGGAAACTATGGAGATTCAACCTTAGGAAATTTCATGAATTAATTAAAGTTTTGATTTCCCAGTCATCATCCACTAAGAACCCAGTCAACACCTAGTTGGTAGTGAGTCAGCATCCATGTTGTTTCCATGTGTCACAAGATGATTGGTCTCCATGTGTCCTCATGTGATTGGATGTCATGTCTTCCACATGTCGTAGTGCCATAGGATACTATAGGTCACCACATGTCATGATTTCATTCATTGTCATGTGTCATGGTCTCATTGGTTGACATGTGTCATAATATTATTGGTTAGGAGAAAACATATAAAATAAGTTAAGTGTGGGAGTGGGAGATGGAACGAGAGTTAAGGGAGGAATAGGAGAGGGAAGCAGACGGACGGAGGAAGGGAGGTCGTGTGGAGAGATAAGGAGGGTCATGGAGCACCGTGAGGGGACGAGGGAGTATGGAGAGATAAGGAGGAGGTAGAAATTAAGAAAAGGACTAAGTGAGGAGAAGCGAATGGACGGAGATAGATGATAGAGGGATAAGGGGGAGGGAAAAGTTAGAAAAAAAATTCTAAACTTGTGGAAAAATAAGAGAGGAGAGGAAGGAGAGTGTAGAAAATTTCAAAAAAGACACTAAGTATGGAGAATAGAAGAGGGGAATTGGGAGAGTGGAGAATTTTGAAAATAATCTGAGTGTAGAAGAGACGAGTAAGGGAGAAGAGAAGAGAGGTGAGGGAGAGAAATATTTTCTAAGTTTGAAAGAGTAGTATGGAGATAGGGAGATGAGAGGAAGTGTAGAAATAGAAATAAATAAAACTAAGTATGAGAGATAACAAGATATGTGAGATGAGAGAAATATGGAAATAAGGGAATTCCAAGAAAATAATGTGGTTCCAAGAATTATACGTGGTCCCAAGAATTCCAAGAACATAAGTGTGGTTCCAAGAAAATGAATATGGTTCCCTGAAAAATTAGCTTTGTTGCACATGGAAGAAGTGCTCTTTGGGAGGTTAGACGAAAACCTAGATATCTTGAGCATACGAACTTAGATTTGAATCTGTGAAATGCGTGATGAATTTCACAATGAATTCTTGTAATTCCTCTTCCATGGAGTTAACTTCAAATATAACCTTTACTTAGAAACTGCTTCATTGCACAAAACTTTGAATGAAGAAACAAACTATGTACAAACAAGATCTACCTACCCTATCATACTTGGAGGAAAGGAACATTTTTCAGTGTAGGTAGATTTCCAATGGAGCCATTTAAGCATCCAACTGATCTTTTGAATGAGTTACAGAATACTGGAACATATTGAGGCTAGTACCAAAGAGTCAGGGGCATGTCCAAAATCTGTTGAGGAAAAACTTAACAAGATGTGCTCGAAACCTGATTACATTGCTTGGACAACAATGCTTTGGAACCACAATCCAATAAAATCAATTCTTAGTTTCTCATGATTCTTGATGTCTATGGTTGGATGAGAAAATTCTAGTTTGAAAATATTCTCATCTTTCTCTTTATTATTGACCACATCCAATATTCTTGATTCATCAACAATGTCTTGAAAGCATTCTTCCTCTATACAATGACTGTGTTTGCATGGTGAAGTTGCGAAGATGAATTGGTGTTGAACATTTGTGGGGAATTGTAAGGTTGTTTTTGTTTTTCATCAACAACTTCATTATCTTCAACAATAAAACATATCACCCACAGATCCTCTTGTTACAATTGCCCTTCTTTTGATGCTTGGAAGATATATTCTTCATTAAACTCGGCGTCAAACGATCAATTAATATCATAAAAGTTTGATGTAAAGCAATGATTTTCACCATAACTTATGTTCAACCAATGTAGGAATTCTTCTTGTGGCTTGGTATAAGCTGACTCTGCCATTTGAGAGTCTGATGTAATGTTTTCATCATGATTATTACTCTCAAATTGAACACATGAGAGGTCAAAATTTTCCTCTGATGGAGCATGTAGAGAATGATATTTTTCTTGAATTGAAACATTATGGTTCTCATTTTCAGTTTCAAGAATAAAATCTCAAAAAACAATTTCATGTCCTTCATCAAAACTTTCTTCTAAATCCATTCATTTATTGTCTTGAAAAAAAAATAATAAGTTGAATATATTAGCATTAGTTTCAAGAACATTCCTTTCAATGACTTGATCTCACTACATTAACTCTTTCCATCCATACTTTTCCTCTTGCTTCAATAGAAATTTCAGATTCACGGGAAAATCATTCTCATAACAACTAAAATAATGACATCGTTTGGAAACATTTCTTGAGGAACCTCATGAAGAACTTTCATGAATCTAAAAGTGAAATCTTTGATCGTCGCTTCCTCATTCATATGGATTTCAACCAACTTTAAGAAAAGAGAATATGGATATTTTTTTGGGAAATATTTCTCAACGAATAAATTTTTTGATACATCCCAACTAGTGATGGTTCTGGGCAACAATGAATAAAACCATTCACCAACATCTTCCTTTAGAGTTAAGATGAATAGCCAGCATGCAAAATCACTTTCAACCACATTATAAATCTCACAAGCATTTTCAATCTTAATCAAATGTTTCTCTACATCCTCTGAAGTATTCCTGAAGAACATGGGAACTTATCCATGGCAATATTCGGCAAGGGATGAACTTCTCCTTACAAATTGAGTGGACTTCTATGTAGCCATTTCTTTCTTTGGGTACCTTCTCTCTTTATTATATCTTGAACAACTCTTGTTGGGCCTGGTGGAGAAGGAAAAATATCTTCATAGCATGAAAGAAATTCTTCAAAGGAACCTTCATATTGATATTTTTGAAACTCTAGAATCTTTTCAGTGAAGTCACCCGGACATCTTTCTTGAGTTTCGATGATGGAGTCACCAAGAAGATCATCCTCCCAAATCTTGAATGATTCTTTGGTTCTATGGAAGTTGTCACAACTTATTTGTGACTGAAACTTGAACAATATGTCTTCAAATCCATTTAATGTTTTTTGAACAAGGTCTTCAAGAACCCAGTTCATCTTGAATAAATCTCTAGATCAACCATACAACATCTAGTTTTCCAATAATATCTTATTCTAAAAAGTATCATATTTCTTGAAAACAAATCATTCTCGATATGGTCATCAAAAGTGTTGATGTTTAATCTCTATTCAACACATGGTAACCAATATCTGGTTTTTTCTCCCTGGTCGCCCCTAGGCCCTCCTGGCCTCCCTTTGGCTCCCTCTCACTAGCTCCCCTTCTTTTCCAGCCGATCCTCGCCCCCTCTTCCACCCCTTGGACTCGGAATGGCAGTCTCAGATCTGGATCCTCCTAACTTTTTAGAAGAAGTGGTGGATTTCAAAGCCCTTGTTGGCTCGCTACCTTCCCCCTCCGACATGACCAAGCACCTCTCATTTTGTAAAGAAACTGGACCAGATTCCTGAGATCTCAATCTCCAGCACGACCGCGAGATGGAAAGCTCTTTCATTTGCTTCGCGAGCCCTAGTTGGACAATTTATGGGACTTTGGCCTTCCCTGTGTCAAATAGATCTTTGGATTGAATGGAACTGGCATCCGTTGGTTCAAGGAGGATGAATCACTTCTTCTGCGGTAAGGGTTTCTACATTTTCTATTTTAAACTTAAAATAGATAGAGATTTAATTTTCAGAAATGGACCTTACTTCTTTGGTCCCAGAAGACTCTATTTAAACAGATGGACACCGGATTTTAATCCTGAGAATGACATCCCCTCAGCAGTCCCAGTTTGGGTATGTCTCTTGCATCTTCCCTTTCACTGTTGGGGAGACGAAGTTCTAAAGAGCATAGGAGATACTCTTGGCAAATACATTGACGGGGCGAAACCTAAATCCAGCCTATATTCCTGCGCATGAATTTGTGTAGAAGTAGCTCTCGAAAAAGGGCTCCCAGAAGCAATAAAACAGAAGTTAGATGATTGGATCCATATCCAAAAACTTGACTATGAACAACTACCATTCAAGTGTAACTCCTGTCATGAATACAACCACTTTGCAAAAAACTGCCCAAGCAACAAACAACCCACAGAAATCGAAACCCCACCCCAGGAAGATGGTTGGAACAAGTTCGCAAAAAAAACCCTAACAACAAAGAAAATCGACCTTGTGCAGGACTTTCAGATCTCCAACCACTAGCAGTGACAAAGCAAGGCCAAGCCACAAAACTTCCCCCCAAAAATACCCCCACACCGCACAGTATTCCTCCTCCAAGCAACAATTCCTTTGAAATCCTCAGTGATCCCTCTCCCAATCAGAGCCCCTCTCCATCAACTCTCCCTCCCCTAACCCTTGACCCTACTCTCATCGACAACTCTCCTGACTCAGATACAGAGGATCCCTCTATGGAAGATTCAGATCCACCAATGCTATAAGAAGTCTCTAGCTCAAACTTGCAAGTGCTTAACCTACAAGAAAGAGAAGAAGGAGAACTTCCGCCAGAGAAACCCAAGAAAACAGGACGCCTATCTAACAAAGAGGTCAGAAAAGAAGTAGCATCCAAAGAAAAAGCGCAAGGCAGACAAAAATCTATAGAACACAACATTCATATGTTAACACGAAAAATGGGAGCCAAAGGAATGGAACACTCAGGCCCAGGTAGTCGAGTTCCCCCAAATCCCTCCCAATGATAATTCTCTCTTGGAATTGTAGGGGTTTCGGTAGTAAACTAAAAGATGAGGCTCTAAAAGATCTGAAAGGAATGGTCAATCCTTCGATCATTCTCCTCCAAGAAACAAAAATGGAAGCAAAATCCATAATGGAAGCAACAAGCAAAATTTACAAAACCACTGGTGGAATAGCAGTCATCTCTCAGGGAGCTTCCGGAGGTATAGAAACGATTTGGAACGAGAAAATATGGACCTCTGAGGTAACTTTTGAAACCCAAAATTGGATTCTTATAACCTTAAAAAATAAAGATGACAACAACATCATTACGGTGATTAATATTTATATGCCAAACTCCTATAAAGATAAGCTGACAACCTAGGCCTCCCTTTCAAATCTTCGAAATATAGTGGATCTTGCCACCTGTGTAATTGGAGGTGATCTAAACACTCACCTCAGCCAGGGGGAGAAAAAAGGAGGAAGTAAAGTCAGAGATCCATTCTATGAAAACCTGGTTGATCTTATTTCAGACTGGGATATGCAAGATATTAAACCAATCAAAGGACATTACACCTGGAACAATAGAAGAGCAGGTCTCCAACACATTGTTGCCCGCCTAGACCGATTCCTTATCAAGAGTAATTTTCTTCTCTCCCCCTTAGACATCTCCTCCCAAATCCTTCCCTCAGCCATCTCTGATCACAAGCCCATCATTCTCTCCTTCA
>ML827599.1:101549-117393 GCA_009831015.1 Picea engelmannii | reverse complement strand
TCTGTGTGTCTATTGTGAGAAAAGAGAAATCTGTGCTCAAAGTCTATATATCCAGCCACTCTGGCTCTTTGAATATAAATCAACTTCCGCATTTTATCTCTGAAATTGTTTATTATCTTGTCTTTGTTTTATGCTCTATCTATTTGCCTACTATTGCGATTGTCTAGAGTTCACTCGAGAGCTTTACGAAAGTTCACTGAAGAGATTACTGGAATTTCACTTAGGTCCTGAATAGCATCCATGGTAAGTCCTGCTAGGCAGGTGGCCGTTAAGGGCAATTAGACGTTGGATTGTTTGAAGGTTCATGCTGAGATCTTTCTTGGGTTCACATAGGAGGTTTTTTGGGTTCATGCTGAAATCATAAAAGGAAACAGTCGGCAAAGGCACAAGTCTGAGACAAGTTTTATTCAAGCTTCATTCTCCGTCGGAGGAAGCCTCTATATCAAGCCTCTGAGTCTTATCTCTAATACCACTTGTTAAATGTTTCTGGTGAATAACGACCATTACATATTAATTTTTTAATATATTATTTTTTAATCAAAATACCCATCATAAATATTATGAAACTTTTTTTAAAAAATCAAAAKTYGTACGGAGGATTAKGAATATGATTTTATATATTTTACTCACTGTTTTAAAAAATAGTTTTATTTCTTTATTTTAAAAAATCAAATTTTAATTTAAAAGTTATTTTGCTTCCATTGATGTGTTCATAATTTTTTTTTAATGATATTATCTACTATATAAATAATAAATAATATGTTACTTATATAAGAATATAATTTTTAAAAAGCAATTTGCTTATAATATACTTAATTTTAATATTAACATATCATATATAATTTATTTAATCTTTTATTTTAATTCATAACACTTAACCATTAACTTAGTTTTTTTCAATTTCATTTGTTTATTATATAAATGTTCACATTCAATGAGTCAAATTAACTTTTGAGTTTTTTTTTATTTCATTTATTCTTTTTCTTTTTTAATTTCTTTTATTTTATTATTATACAGTGTTTTCAATCACATTATTTTTGTTTTTTTAACAATATTAATATTTTTATAGAGAAACTGCCACGAACGCCTGCTTTGGAGAAAGCTAGGTCTGCTTGGCCCCCATGAGCTCTCAAAGGGGCGGTGAGTCGTTGCCTCTCCCTGACGCAGTTTCCTTCAAATGATTGCTCATCGCCAAAGGCAAAAAGCCTACCTCTGATCAAACCCCCAAGTTTGTCAAAAGGCTGGATGAAATTCCGCCAATCGCCCTCCCTCTGGATCAACCTATGCAGATAGCGGTGTCATTGGAAAATTGAGCCCTGTTGGGCCAATTCGTCAGGCTATGGCCCTCGCCTCACACCACCAAAAACTGGATCCAGAAGAACTAGCGACCTCTAATCACCAGCAGTGTCACCTGCTATGCGGTAGGTCGGAAGTTTTTCCTTTTTGAATTTATCTCCAGAGACGATTGCAATCTAATCTTCAGAAATGGGTCATACTTCATGGGGGCCCAAGGGTTGTACCTAAATCGTTGGACCCCCAAATTTGACCCTGCGCTGGACGTACCTAAGGCGATCCCAGTGTGGGTCAGGCTCCCTAACTTGTCGATCCATTGTTGGTCTACTTCCTCGATGCAAGCCATTGGCAACGGGCTTGGTAAGTACATCGACAAAGCTAACCCCAAAGATCAATACTCATGTGCCCATATTTGTGTTGAAGTTGACTTAGAAGTTGGTCTACCAGAAGCAATAAAATTGACTATAGGTGATTGGCGGCATTTCCAGAAGCTAGACTATGAACAATTGCCACTTAAATGAAGACACTACCACGAGTATGGGCATTTCCAGAAAAAATGCCCAAAAATTCCTCAATCCCAGCAAGAAAAAGACCTGGATGAAGGATGGAAGCAACCCAAAAGACACAAGGCAAACAAAACTGGCCCACGTTGAGAAGGAAAATCCCCAAACCCTCCTTCACCCAAAAAGGAAGCTCCCTCAAAAAAAAAGCAACCTGAACCAAGTAAAAAATTCTCTGCCTTGGAAGAACTAGAAAACGAAGGGAACATCCCTGAAATTGCTCCTCCTCCCATCCCACCCTCGCCAGAAAATGAAAGAGCAGACCCTACCCCTCCATCTAATGTAGTCCTCCCCCAAGAAACAGTTCAGCAAGACCAAGGATCAAAGGAAGATCTATCGGAAGAAGAGGAAGGGGAAATAGATCCAATACAAAGCACTAAGAAAACTTCAAAGAGAGGAAGGAAATCAACAAAGGAACGCAGAGAAGCAGAAACCTACAAAGACAAGATGAAGGGTGGACAATCCACTCTAGACGGGATGATCAATCCAAGAGAAATGAGGCAACAAGGGCAGTTCCATAAAGGAACGGCCACCACCAGCAAAGGTAAGTAATGAAAGTTGTCTCTTGGAATTGTAGAGGCCTTGGGAGAAAACAAAAAGTTGAAGCAATGAAAGACTTAATGCGCATAGCCACTCCAGACGTCCTGCTAATCCAAGAGACCAAGTTGGAAGAGAAGCAGTTCTTCCAGATCAGAAAGACTTTTTGGAATTCAAGCGAAGGAATAGCCATAAGCTTCCGAGGTGCCTCAGGTGGCCTAGGAACTCTATGGAACCCCAACAAGATTGAGTTGATCCACTCCTATGCCAGCTCACACTAGATTTTCACAATCCTTCACCATAAATATATAGGCCTTCAAGTAAGCCTCTTCAACATTTATGTCCCAATCCTTCTTGCAGAAAAAAGAGATTGTTGGAACTATATCCAAGATCACCTGCAACTACATCGCCCGGAGAATATAATCCTAGCGGGGGGCCTGAATCTTACCCTAAACGCCCAGGAAAAAAAAGGGGGAACCCCCATCAGAGATCCCTTTAGGGAAATTGTTGATGATCTAATTTTTGATTGGGATCTGGAAGATATAAATCCCCCCAAAGGATTGTTCACTTGGTCCAACAGACGAATAGGTCTAGGACATATTGCAGCTCGTCTCGACAGAATCCTAGCTCAACACTCTCTCCTTCTTATCGTCCTTACACTTGACTCCTCTATTATTCCCTTCAATGCCATGGACCACAAGCCTATCCTCTTATCAATCTCTCAAGAGAACAATCTAGCTCCCATCCCCTTCCACTTTAGTCCCTCCTAGATTCAACGGGAAGGGTTTCTAGACATTGTCTCCTCAGTCTGGAAGGAAGCAATCACGGGCCCTCCCTTCTTCGTCTGGGAAGAGAAGCTAAGGAAACTTAAAGAGGCTCTTAAAGCCTGGGCCAAATCTCTCAAATCCCCTCTCCATCAGTGGATGGAGACGCAGCAAGCCCTGGAACAACATCAACTCCAAGCAGAGCTCCTCTAGGTAGACCCCCTCTCTTTGGAAAAAGAACATTAGCTGCACAATAATCTCCATCGGGCCTGTTGCCAGGAGGAGGACTATTGGAGGCATAAATATAGAAGTTTGTGGCTTCAATCGGGGGCTAAAAACACAAACTTCTTCCACAAGAAGGCGGAAGGTCGAAAGCAGTTCAACTCTATCAAATAAATTTGCACCCAGGAGAAAACCCTCTCTAATTTTGAGGACATTAAGCATGTTTCACATATACACTTCAGAGATATATATACAGAAGAGTCCCCTCCCCCGGAAGCTACCACCTGTGATGTCCTAAACTTGATCCCCAAAAGGGTCTCCATGGAAGACAATCTAGTTCTCACAACGTCGATCTCTAAAAAAGAAATAAAAAAATCCATAGCAAATATGGAATCTGATAAAGTCCCAGGTCCAGATGGTTTCACTGCTCGTTTCATCAAAGTCTGCTAGAAAATTATCAAGCACGACCTTCATAGAATGATTCAAAATTCACAATCTTGTAGCAAGATTGGAGGAAGCACCAACTCCGCCTTCCTAGCCCCCATCCCAAAGGAAAAAGGAGCCACTTCCTTCGATCGATTTAGACCAATCTCCTTCTGCAACATTGGTTGTAAAATTATCACTAAAATCATGGGAAATAGGCTCAAAAATATCCTACCTACAGTTATTCCAGAAAATCAAGGAGGCTTCATCAAAGGCAGAAACATCAGTGACAATATCATCCTTTTCTAGGAGGCCATCCACTCTATCCAATCCCGGAAAGAAAAAGATATGATAATCAAACTGGATCTTGCAATTTCCATTGACAGGGTAAGGCACAACTTTCTTTATCAAGTTATGCAGTGGCTTGGCTTTGATCACTCCTTTGTCAAATGGACACAAGCTTGCATTGGAATACCTTAGATAGCACCTCTAGTCAATGGTCGAGCAGCTTGATTCTTTCAAGCCACCCGAGGTCTAAGGCAAGGCTGCCCTCTCTCCCCGCTCCTTTATGTCATTCAGGCATCAATGTTGAGCTTCCAACTGGACCACAGTCAACATCTTCAAGAGCTAATGGGACTGCGCATAACCAAAGGGGTCAGAGACATTAATCATGCTTAGTTTGTTGATGACACCATCCTTCTTGGAAGCGCAAGAAAATGATCGGCCAGCAAATTCAAAGTCGAGCTAGACTAGTACCAAGCCATATTGGGTAGAAAAATCAACTACAGGAAGGGCCAAATCTATGGTTGGAATTGTACTCCGAGGGAAATGACCGACATCACTCGAATTCTGGGAATAACAGGAAAAACTCAATGGGACTCCTTCAAGTACTTAAGAGTTCCCATTTTTAAAGCCTCCGCCAAATCCTCTTACTGGGCACCCCTAGTCAATAAAGTCAAAGCTAAAATAAGTGTCTGGGGCTCAAGCTTGTTAAATCCATCAGGTAAGCATGTTCTCATAAAATCTGTCCTCTCAAGAATCCCAATCTATCAATGTTCAATCCTGTTGGCACCAAAAGGCATTATCTCCAAAATCGAAGCCTTGTTGCGTCGTTTCCTTTGGAAAGGTGGGAAAAACAAATGACAACAATCTCCTGTTGGTCAGCTGGGGGAAAATATCTCGACCCATCCATGAAGGAGGTCTTCAGATCCGTGATCTGCATACACAAAACTTGGCCCTAGGAGCGAAACTTCTTTGGAATGTAGTATCAGGGAGGAGCTCTTGGTGCAAAACAACTATCTGGAAGAAATATTTTACTGGATCGAGGCTCCGCTGCCTCCACTCACCTCCTAAAACTACTCATGGCTCTCCAATCTTCTCTGTCTGCTCAAAAGCGCATGCCTTCTTCTCTCCTACTCTTACATGGATCCTAGGAAATGGGAAGCAAATCTTAATCTGGGAAGACTCCATAATGGGGGACCCCTAATCGATACTATTCCAGGAACAACACTCCTAAAAGACTCTCTAAAAGCTCAAAATATCATCACCCTCTAAGATATTTCCCACTGGCAAAGCAATGGATCCAAAGATTGGGCGAGATGGAACTTCCCTGATTGCCCTACTCAACTTCATGGGGAAAAAGAGACTTTGATTACTTTACTTCAAGGGAAATCCCCAATCTCCAAAAGACTAAGGGACCAGTGAGGCTGGGACACACAGTCAGGGAACTATACAACAACAGGTGGCTACAAAATCCTCACTGTAGCGCCCCAAGCTTGAGGATATCTGACACTTTGGAAAGAAATCTGGCGAGTCAAAAGTCTACCCAAAGTGGATTTCTTCATTTGGACTCTAGCACATAATAGTATCCTGACAAGTGATAATCTTCGGAGGAAAGGTTGGGAAGGTCCCTCGAGATGCCCCCTCTATTGCTCCCACAAAGAATCGGTCGACCACCTGCTCTTTAACTATCCTTTTGCAAAAGAAGTTTGGCGGTCTGCCCTGCCAAAGTGGGCCCCGACCGACCAATTCCCTCCAAATGTCCCATCTCTGCTAAGAAACTAGACCTCCTTATGCCCCTTTCCTCTCAAATCCAAAGCTCAACTTAAATGTTGTTGGATGACCCTCCCTAAATTTATCCTTTGGAAAATTTGGCTCGAAAGAAACACCCGAATTTTCAGAGACCATCCCTCCACTCCCACCCATGTTTTGACCAATTCCAAGGCCCTACTGGGTGACTGCCTCTCCTTCCTTTGGTCAAACACCAATACCCAACCCCTCTTCCCTTCTGAAGAAGCCTAGATTCACAGTCTTGCTCCATATCTAAAGCCCCCCCTACTTTCCCCCAAGTTCTAGGAAGTCTGGGAACTGCATAAGAAGCAAGTGGAGTTTGAAGATTGGAGACGCATTCAACACAAACACTTCCTTTTCTTTGATGGAGATTTGAAAGGAAATCTAGGGGCGGCAGGAGGGGGAGGGGTTATATATGATCCCGATGAATTTCGAGAACTAGTATACTCCTGGGGTTTAGGAGAAGAAACCAACAACATAGCAGAAGCTTTGAGCCTCTGGCAAGGACTCGCCCAACCCCAAAAGCTAGCCATCAATGAAATCATGGTGATAGGAGACTCTCAGATTCTAATCCAAGCTATGGTCACCAATTCGTTGTCAAACCAAACGAAACTTTGACAAATCTTCAAGAAAATATAGAGGCTCTCTAATTCCTTCTGAAAGATCAGTTTTTTTCATGTACTCGGGCATCTAAATGGCGAAGCAAACTAGGTTGCAAACGCATCCAACCCCTTGAGCAAGGGTCAGCTCTCCCTCAATGGGACCCTGTCTTTTTCCCCTCTCTCGTAGCGGCACGTGGTGGGTGGTCAGCTAGAAATATTGAGGCAAGTGGCACTCAGATCCTCCTCGTGCCCTGCCTCATGGCAACTCCTCCCCGTCACATCGGTCCGTCACTTCCCCTGCGCGATGGTACTTCATCCCCCAACTCACATCTCTTCACTCCCTCTAGAATGAATTTTCCCTCATGTCCCTCATCCATATTTGTACTAAGCCCATCCCCTTCACACATGGTTCTCGAGTGAGGCCCTACCTTTCCATGGCGATGCACGCTTGTGATGCATATAAATCAAGGGGGGCAGATGCTTGTAGTTCATTTCTCGGTGGTGATTGCCTGTCTGGATCATCTGGTGTTGCCTCATCCCTCACCCTGTTTTTTCTCTTAGTTTATCCTTCAACCCGTCCAAGGACTCCAGTTCCAATTCCGCCTCTCCCCCTAAACCCCTCTCCTTCTCTGGAATAGGAAATTCACTAGTTGAAGCAAACTCTCAGTGCGCATAGAGGTTTTCTCCTCTGTCTGGATGAGGAAGGTGGCCGAAGATTCGAGATACTCGAGGAAGATTTAATCCAACTCAGATAGGAAGCGATCGAAACCCTCACGTACACGACGCAGCAGGACAATGGAAAAATAGTTGAATTGGAAGAAAGATTGGAAAAGTTGGAGCTTCAAGCCACCAAGTCGACCCATCAGACTGACGTAGTGATGAAGGTTCCGCTGAATGAAGGATCCTCAAATCCGTACCAACAGGTTTAATTATGCTCCTCTTCACTAACGAAACTGGCCCTCTTTTGGTTCTCTGGGAAACTCAATGTAAGCAGGATTTTAGCCCTTTTTTGTTCTTCAGGCAAACACACTGTAAGCAGGCTCTCAGCCTTTTAGTGGCCAAATTTTGGATCCTAGGACAACATGGGAATTTCTAGGCTTTATATTAGGGCAGTCATATATGTAATCTTGGAATTCATGCACATGATGCATGTCTAAACTTAATCTTACATGATAACAGACTAATTACCCATGATAACCAGGCCAATGAGGTAATTAGTCTGGGTATCATGGTATGTTTCACTCCGATTCTCAAAACATTTTAATATGTACATTGAATTATCTTTTCATTCGTGACGTTTTCTTGGAAATTATGCTTTTAACTTGTCCATACCTAGGGGGATGATAGAGTGCCCTAGGAAGTTGGTTCCCTTAGGGATGAGTTGCCACTGGGTGGGTCTATGAAATTTCATCATTCATTCCTTCCATACTTATCACTTTTCATGATTTTCCCTCTCATATATCCCCTACATTGGTTCGGGCATTGGGTTTGCCAAGCTAGTAAGGGTTATACCTTGCCTTGTGGGAAAAAGGGGCTAAAGGCCTAGAGGGTAAAAGTAGCTAGAAAAAGTTAAAATACAAGATCAAGCCTTGATATGCTTTGCCCAGGGATCCCCTAGAAAGCAATAAAAGCCTTCTCAACAAGAAAATGGGGGGACCCATGAAATAAAATAAAACTCAAGACCTAGTTGGTGGATAGGGGGTCTAATCATGAGCCATCCTATTAGGTCCATGGGCATGTAGCGGTATGACACTACTATTCATTGGTCACCACACCAGGGTAGTGGATCTTGGTGGCATAGACAAGAGAAAGGGAGTCTCATCATGAGCCAGCCTTCTCATATCCGTGAAATGCTTATGGATAATGTTGTCACCATTAGTCACCACGCCAGGGCAGTGTCCTCCCACTATTCTCTTGAAAGAAAAATCAATAAGACAAAGAGTAAAAAGGAATTGAATGGGATAGGAAACAATTGCATCCATGACAAGGTGCATCTCACCCTCTATAAAGGGACCCACAGTAAGACCTACATTTCCATGTTATCATTGCACCCCTTGCACAAACATCCCCTACACCATCTCATGCATTTATATGACCTAGATTGGTCTTCACCTAGAAACACCCCACACCTGAGGAGAATTAGCCCAATAGGACATCCTGAGACCCTCTCCAAACCTGGTTTGTTAAATAGCATAACATCTGTGAGCACTTGTCTAAGAAAAGGGGGGTTTAATGCACATGTTTGGGTAACTTGATTATTAGATGTGATTGAAATTGCTATGATCCTTGTGACTTATGAGCCCATGGAAGGCATACTTTTTGTTAATGCAAGACCATGCTCGATGGACAGGTACATATGGGGAGATTATTAGCTCAGACCTCCATAGGGCTAAAATCCCACCAGATGGATGTTGAGACCCCAGGCAGGGGCAGAGAGATATCGGAGGCTTGCACTAGAGGAAAGGGAGGACGTTCCACCATAGGCACTTTGGCAATCTTAGACCCAGGGGGTCTTGCCCTCCCACCATTATGTTGGCCCTTGAAGGCCCCTGACGTCATCATTCTCAGCCTTGGCATCATCCAGTTGGGTTTTTAGGCATGAGGACGGCTTTGGTTGGCACATGTGGCATTTTTTGAGGGGTTTTGAGCCCCAACGTTTCACTTTGGAGGCCCAGCATTCCAAGAGGGGGGCCAACATCACCCTAGGAGGGGCATGACGTCACCCTAAAAAGATGAAATTAGGGTTTTTATTGTCAATTTTATGTAAAACTATATTTTTGATGTAAACTGGCCATGCCAGCCTTTTTTGACCTAAAATGTAATTAAAGGTCATTTGTATTGTATAAATAAGGGAAAAATCTCTTATATTTTTCACCATATTTCACTCACACAAGTGTGAGGTCTGAAATTCGGCCTCTTTTAAGGCTTATTGGTTGAACTAAGTGGTGCGCAACTCTTGGAGGGAGCTTATCTTGGTGTATTTTTGCATTTTTTAGGGTGGAAAGTCTTCAACTAGGGTTTGTGACTAGATTATTCTTGGTGAACTAAGTAGAAATATGAAATCCTTCTTTATTTTGAATGGTTATGGTGTATTTACTTGTTCATTTATAAGATCATGAAATTGCTAGTGTGAAACCCTAGGAGAAAAGCACATGTTATTGTCCTTTTCCTAATAACTCTTCACTTACTTGATTTTGCTTGAAGACAACTCCCTTGAAGGATATACTATAGCCCTACCTTAGTATCACTCTAGTACTATTGCTTCATTAAGCTTTCATACTTTTATTTCAAGCTTGACCTAAAGAAGAAAGAAAATCGTTAGGGCCTAGGGTTACCTACTTCCTAGCAACTTTTTCCTTCTAGGGTTTTGGATGATTGAGGCCTTAGGTTACTAAAACCTCAACCATCCTCCATCTTCCTTTAGCTCACCCATTATCATTTGTTTCCCTCTAAAATTTGTCACTGCAATAGTGACTCAATTTACCCTAAAGGCACTAGTTCATACCTTACAAGTGATTGATTGACTAAAACAACCTTTAAACCATCTATTTCAAGATCTTTACTAACCATTTCTAACCTTAGATTGGACTAACCTACTAACTATCTTCTTGTTGTTGCAAAATATTTCTACAACCATCTATAATAGTAGAAAAATCACCTTAAAAGCAAGTTTTAAAGATGATTTTACATTGCCTTCATTGCTTATGAAAAATACTAGCACTTTGCCAAGTTTAGGTTATCATTTTGGTCATTATTGAAGTTTTATTGAGGCATAATTGTGAAGCTATTACTATATATACATTGTTGTTATAAATATTTATGTTACTTCATCTTCTATATAAGCTTATGCTTTTTATCAAAGTCTATGGTTTTATGAAGCACTAACATCAATTGGTACTTGCAAATAGTATTTTTCTTGTTGTCTTGTTCTGAGAAGGTACACTTAAACAATACTTTGCTTCATCTTATTAAAACCTTTGGGACTTTCTGATAAGAGTGACCTGTGAGAGGGGTGGGACTTTCCTGATATTCTTACCTCAGCCTTCTCAAACCCCCAGGTCACCAGGGACGTATCCCATGGAGTACTACTCCTAAAGATGAAGAGGTGTCTTGTTTAGGTGATAGTGATAGGACAACCTCTTGTTACGCCAATTTATTATTCACTTGCCTTTGGATTTTGGGCAAGTAAAAATTGTGCAATAACATTTTGGCGTCGTTGTTGGGGAACACTGAGTGAATTCTCCTCAAATACGACACTTTTCAGTAATCCTTTCCTCAAAAGCCTTTATTTTACAAAGCTTACCTGGCAACTCCACTAAGGGTGATCCCCTCATTCCTTTGATAATCTCAAGAATATTGTCTGGCGACTCCACTGATGACAACCCGTAGCAGACGTCAGTACACACTTTCTTCTCTCATAGTTCCTATTGTCCCCATGGTCCCTCCTAAATGGTCTCCCGAAGAGCTTTTCAGCCCTTTGGATTTAGATAACACCCAAGGTGGATTGCATGATCTACCAAAAGGGGTTGATTCCTGGATACCTAAATTCCTGGGAGAAGTAGGATCTTATGGCAACTCACATTGGACTAAATTTTGTGAGGGGTATGAATTTCATCAATCAGGGGAAGAACAACCAGACACATTTATGAGACTTTTCTTGAATTCGCTCATTGGGAGTGACAGAACCTGGATTAATCTCCCAAGTGGAAGCCTCAAAACTTATGAGGATTTGAAACGAGCTTTCATGAACAGATGGGGTAAAGAATAAAGTATGGTCTCCTTTTATTCCCAATACCTCGAAGTTTGCATACGAACTAACGAAAAACATTAGGGAATTTAATGATAGGTTCAACACTCTCATTAGCAAACTCCAACCCAACTTTCACCAAAAGAGCGTTATTCTCCAACATTACCTAAACTCCTTAGAAGAAACTTTGCAATTTACCCTCAAGGATAGATTACCTGCAAGGCTAGAAGAAGCACAAAAGGTTGCTTGTCAGATCAAGGAGAACCTTAGGTTCAACAATTCCATCCATCAGGTTAACCTCTTGAACGATAGTGACATCTGGGAGCCAAATGAGGAGAGAATGGGAGGATTGAAGCATAACCTCCCAGAGATTCTAGAGGTAGAATATAACACTTTCCCTAGAAAATGGAGCACATGTTTCTCAAACATGAAAGATGCCTCCTTGTTCTCACAACAAAATGAACCTCCTGAGGATTTGAAACCCACTCAAGATACATTTAAAAACCCTGAGGTTGAACACATTGAATACTTTCCTTCACAGATCGATGAGGAAGACAATTTTGAAAAGGAGTTCCATGTTGTCTACTAGGTTGGTAACATGGGAACGAAATATGGAGAACCTGCACCTTTTTATGTTATGCTCCAAATCAATGATTCCTTCTCCATAATTGTGTGTTCGACCCAGATACCCCTAGAAACATTATGACTGAAATGGATATGCACCATCTAGACCTAAGTATATCACAACCACACATGCAAGGTGGTTTTAGATGATGAGGCATCATTAAGGATGTAAGTATCGCCTTCCATGCTTGCCCTGATGCCCCTTTCACAATTGATGTGCTAGTGATAGACACTTTAAGCAACTGGGGGATTTTACTTTGTAAGGACTTGATAGAAAACTTGACCAGAAGCTTCAAAGACCAAGGGTCCAAGGCTATCATACCTCACCCCAAAGGAGGATTCTTTACCCTTCACAAAGAACCCATCATAGGCTGCCTTATTGAAAACCCTGAAGAATTTGATAATCAACTCATTTATGTAAACAATGGGATTTTAAGTTGGTTTATTTAAGGGGCAGATTCAGAGGATGAACTTACCCAAACACCTGGGGGGATATGGAATTTGGAATTTGATGGTGCTCATTTGAGTTCTGGTTTAGGAGCAAGCATTGTCTTAACAACCCCATCGAAGGAAACTTTCTATTACTCCTATAGGCTTGAATATCATGGTACAAATAATGTTGTCGAATACGAAGCTTTGATTATAGGCCTTAACTTAGCAATAGACAAAGGTGTCATGCCCTTGAAGGTTATAGGAGATTCAGATTTAATAGTATCGCAAGTGTTGTTAGATTTCACTGCAAAGAATGAAAGATTAAAAAGGTACCGTGACTTTGCAAGATCCATTGCAAAATCCTTTGAGGTAGTGTCAATCAAAGCAGTTCCCAGAGAATAAAACTATGTGGCAGATGCCTTGGCCATCTCGGCATCCACCTTACAACCTTGTGATGGGCCCTCCAAAACCTGTGCAAAATGGAAGTCTTGTTTAGACCATCAATCCCTGATAACTTGGAACATTGGAAAGTCTTTGAAGATGATGACCAAATCCTTAGATTCATGGAAAACAACAAAGAATTCATCGATTCACAAATAAACTTCCTAGTTGATTCCATGGACCTAGATGTAGTAAACTTTCAAAATAACACTTTGCCAAAAGAATGTGTCCCTTTAGAACACCTCTTTGACAGACCCGGATGGCGTTCTCCTTAGATATGTGAACCAAGAAGAAGCAAATGGGCGGTTGAAAGAATTACACTCTGGTCATTGTGGTGGACATTTCGTTTCCCGTAATACTGCACACAAGATCTTAAGAGATGGATATTATTGGAACATTGTTCGTTGATACCCACCGATATGACCGGTCATGCCAACCTTGCCAATAATTTATTGGTACACAAAATCTCTCGGCACAACCTTTGAAACCTGCAGTAGTGGAAGATCCTTTTCAACAATGGGGATTAGATTTTATTGGAGAGTTTAAAGACAATTCAAGTAACGGTTACTGATGGATTTTAACAACCACAAATTATTTTACTAGGTGGGTAGAATCCATCCCCACAAAGAAAGCCACTAAGGAAGTAGTCATGAACTTTTTGGAAGAAAGAATCATAACAAGATTTGGGGTCACATCCAAGATTACTACTGACAATGCCAAATCTTTCATTTCTCTTGCATTAGCATAATGTTGTTTCAAATATGGCATTGTTCTATATCATTCCTTGAACTATTACCCTCAAGGGAACGAGTTGGCATAATCAAGCAATAAGAACCTTATGAACATCATTAAGAAGGTTGTGGGAGAAAACAAAAGTTCTTGGGACAACAAAATCAAGTATGCCTTATGGGCAGATCGAATAACAACAAATACCTCAACAGGAAAGACCCTGTTTGAACTAGTATATGGATTAGAAGCCAAAGTGCATGTGAATATCCAAATCCATATCCTTCGTTTTTCTCAGCAATACACCACTGAGGGAGAAGTAATCCAAGGGAAAATTAACAAGTTAGTAGAGTTAGATGAATCTAGGATGGTTTCCCTAAGCCAAATGGCAAGAAACCAGGAGAAAGTCAAGAACACATTTGATCACAAGGCAAAGGAAAGGGATTTCTCTAAAGGAGACTCAGTATTGTTATGGGACAAAAGAAGGGAGAAACATGGTATACACAAGAAGTTGGATGGACTATGGACAGGTCCCTACAGGATCATAAGTTAGGAAGGAACAAACTCGTTCAATTTGGAAAACCTAGAAGGAGAAGCTTTGAAGCTACTTAAGAACGTTGTACACATCAAGCGTTACTACCCGCCAGTAGCATGACATGTAAGTACAGGTAAGTAGGTAGGAATTTGCATTCATTGTGTATACCATCTGTATATCATGCTAAAGTAGTTGTACTTACGTTTGTATATATGATTGCTTACTTGTATTTCATTTTATCATATATGAGCCAGGGGTGATATCACCACCCCAAGAGATTACTGATCATTTTTGTTGAGATCTAGCAGGACACGGGTCATACCAGAGATTCTTAGGTTCTTATGCGCTCTACGATGAGAACATGTCCTTGAGTTGGAGCCAGATGTTATCCCATATCCTAGGGACAACTAAGGAGATTATGTCTCGAGGCCAACAGGTACTAGACATGGAGTATCGAGAGCCATATTAACTTGAGCTTGGCCTTGGAGGGCCCATCTTTTCTTCAACGCCTCCCATATATCAACAACAAAAGCATCCATCCCATCGGCCTAGTTCTAAAGTAGCAGTGGGTCTTTCTCCATGAGGTAATGAGTCCGGGTATCATGGTATGTGTCACTCTGATTCTCAAAACATTTGAATATGTGCATTGAATTCTCTTTTGCTTCATGACGTTTGCTTGGAAATTATGCCTTTTAACTTGTCCATAACTGGGGGGGATGATAGAGTGTCCTAGGAAGTTGGTTCCCTTAGGGATGAGTTTCCACTGGGTGGGTTTATGAAAGGTCATTGTCCATTCCTTCCATACTTATCACTCTTCATCATTTTCCCTCTTATTTATCCCCTACATTGGTTCGGGAATTGGGTTTGCCAAGCTAGCAAGGGTTGTACCCTGCCTTGTGGGAAGAAGGGGATAAAGGCCCAGAGGGTAAAAGTAGCTGGAAAAAGTTAAAATCCAAGATCAAACCTTGAGATGCTTTGCCCAAGGATCCCTGAGAAAGCAATAAAAGGCTTCTCAGCAAGAAAAATGGGGGACCCATGAAATAAAATAAAACTCACGACCTAGTTGGTGGATAGGGGGTCTCATCATGAGCCAACCTATTAGGTCCATGGGCATGTAGTGGTATGACACTACTATTCATCAATCACCACACCATGGTAGTTTCTCTTGATGGAATAGACAAGAGAAAGGGGGTCTCATCACGAGCTAACGTTCTAATCTCTGTGAAATGCTTGTGGGTAACGCTGTCACAACTGGTCACCACACCAGGGCAGTGTCCTCCAACTATTCTCTTTAAAGAAAAAACAATAATACAAAGAGTAAAAAGGCATTGAATGGGCTAGGAAACAATTACATCCATGACAAGGTGCATCTCACCCTCTATAGAGGCACCCACAGGTAGGACCTACATTTCCCTGGTATCACTGCACCCCTTGCCCAAACATCCACTACACCATCTCATGCATTTACATGACCTAGATTGGTCTTCACCTAGAAACACCACACAACTGAGGAGAATTAGCCCAATAGGACATCCTAAGACCCTCTCCAAATCTGGCTTGTTAAATAACATAACGTCTTTGATCACTTGTCTGGGAAAAGGGGGGTTGGATGCACATGTTTGGATATTGAGACCCCAACTCGGGGTAGAGGGATATCGGAGGCTTGTACCAGATGGATGTTGAGACACCAGATGGATGTTGAGACCCCAGCTAGGGGTAGAGGGATATCAGAGGCTTGCACCAGAGGATTGCATGATCTCCCAAAAGGGGTTGATTCCTGGATACCTAAATTCCTGGGAGAAGTAGGATCTTATGGCAACTCACATTGGACTAAATTTTGTGAGGGGTATGAATTTCATCAATCAAGA